>PVJH01003264.1:0-146391 GCA_004026705.1 Nesogale talazaci
GTGTGTGTGTGTGTGTGTTGTGATATTTAGGTTTTGTGTCAACTTGTAGGAGTCAGGATTCTCAGTTGATGCTTCACCTGTGATGGGATCTAATACAATGTAACCAGCTACATGTTGGGACCTGTTGTGAGCAGGAAGCAGTTGGGGAAAGATTAGTGTGGATGGTCCACCCTTTACCAGCTCACAAACCCGGTCCCACCAGAAGAACACTTTGTTGGAGATGTGACTTATTTCTATATAAGCTCAGGCTATGGAGAAGCTAGTTCACTTCTGCCGGGTCCAGATCTTGCAACAGATTCATCAACTTCCAGTTCCAGTTCTTCCAACTTGAGCTTATGGCCTGCCATATCTCCTGCTGAACCTGGGAGACATCAGAGGTCCCTGGATTCACGTGACGTTGCACCTACCAACTTGTGAGTTTCCTGCTTTGGCAGCCTCTGCTATGAGCCACCATAAGCCTCCAATTTAAAGTCTGACCTTAGAACAACCTAGACTAGCCTTAGCTGCTTCTACAACTGTGTTTACAGTTTCAGAAATTTTAATTGTCTCATATTCATGTTAAAGTTGGACATTGAATAAAGAAGACATAGAAGAACCAATGGATTTTTATAGTGGTGCTGGAGGCAAATAGTGAAAGAAACATGAATTTCCACAAGGACAAACAAAACTATCTGGAAAAAGGCCTGCCAGAGGAGGCAAGGATGGCAAGACTTCATCTTACATACTTTGGACATGTTGTCAGAAGAGACCCCTGCCTGGAGAAGGACATCATATTGGGTAAGGTTGAGGAGCAGTGGAAAGAGGCAGATTCCCCGGGAGATGGACTGACAGTTGGCTATAAGAATGGGCTCTAACATTGGAGCAATTATGAGAATGGTGCAGGAGCAAGCAGTGCTTCTTTCTGTTGTGCCTAGAGGGGGGCCCTATGGGTGCAGCTGGCTTGTTGGCACCTAACAAAAACAACAACAGCTGTGTAAACTACTTCCTTGCTATATATATGGATATAGCTGTCACTTTTTCCTTCTTTGGAGACTTTAACCTAAGGAGGAATAAAGAAGGCATGGATATGTCCAGAAAACTTCAGCACCATATACATAAGCTCAACTGCAATAGGATAAATAAAAATCACTCTCTTCAGGGCTGAATTTCACAGACAAGTTTTGTAAAGTTGAAGAATGACAGTAAGAAACCATATTCTCATGGGTAAGCTTTCTGCATGCTCTCCATTATTCTTAATACCTGTCAAGTATCCTTTTACCAAGCTAGCATTTTCAGTTGTACAATAGAGTGTCACCAATTACACAAATCCTGTTGTGCAATCATCACCGATGTGAGGTGCCAATTTTTTGTTTGGGGTCTCTTACCAAGAATTTTTAATGAGTAAATAAAAGGGTATTGTTTTAAATCGACAGTGTGCTAATGAAACCAATGGAGTCATATGGCCAACATTCAACATCAGCAGTCAAAGAGGCAATGCCCCGAAGACCTGTCCTTATTGGAACTTAAGCCCAGCTGTCCTAAGAAGCAGGTTACTCTCATTGACCAATGAGATTCTTACAGCACATCTGTCCTCATTCTCCAAGGAAATACTCACAGCATTTCGATAGTCAATTATAAAATCAATCAGAAATCAGCTTCTTTAGCATCCTCTTTGGTCAATATGAGATAATTACTTCAAAGATAATTACTCTTTCCACATGTGATTTGGTGCTCAACTAGCAGATACTGGAATCTTCTGCCTGAATCAACCTCATTTAATAGACTCATTTTATGATTGACTTAGTTTCTTCTGTCAATTATTATAAATGTATGTATTCAACAAATATTTATTGCATGCACCTCAGTCTTTCTCCTGGAAGCTTGTCATTTAATGAGAGGCACGTACTTTGAACAAGCTGTGATTTCAGTCGCAATATTTATCCTCCTCTGTAGCGTCACACCCTTCTTGCTCAAATATACTTTTAAATTCACCCTGTTCTCTGCTGAGGACTCTTCCAACTCCACCAAGGACTACAGGCCATGGCTTATCAGCTTGACATTCACTAAGCTTTCCCATCTCACCTCTACCCCTTGAAACCTGCCTTCCCTCTCAGTTACTTAATGCACATAGGTAAGTAGATAGATAGCTATTCATATATATGTATATATGTGATGGCATAGACTCAATGTCAGTGAGTTTGGTTTGGGGATATCCATCTATCTATCTAGTCCAACTCAATTCTATAAGTTCAATGCAAGTCCATAAGGCTCTCTTCAGATTCACCTCCCTACGGGTGACACAGACAGCTGAACCGGGAAGCAGGAAGATTACTGGCAGCAGGTGCACAGCGGAGTGGATCCGAGGTCAGTGGAAACATGGCAGGGCACTGACAGCTCTCAGGGTCAGGTGCCCACATGGGGCCACCCCAGGGGCAGATTCCCAGAAACCCAGAAGGCAAAGGGGAAGAGAGAGAGAAAGAGAGACAGAGAGAGACAGAGAGAGAGAGAGAGAAAGGGAAGTCCCCGTTCTTCACTTACAAGAAAGTCACCCCCCCAAGGAGGCATCCTTAGACTGTGTCCTGATTGATAGGTTGGCTTCTACTCCTACACTTCCATAAATCTTCAAGTTGACATAAAATCATCTAATTACCACAGGATTTCACACACAGAACAATACCACCTGCAGAGTAGGAAATTCTGAAGATCGGTCCTGACTCCCAGACAACAAGCCGTGCGCCATGTATGCTAGGAAACTTCCTCCTAACTCCCACCAGGCAGAATGAACCCGTATGGAAGCAGGATTCAACGGCTAGCAGGACTTTGCAGTTCTGACTTGGTCTCTGTGCTGCTCTTGTGGCCACTGCAGTGCCTCCGGCACCACGCTCCTTGCCTCTGCTGGTCCCCTGGTGGCGCCAGACCTGACCCTTTCTCAGGCTTTACCTTTGTATTCTTAGTCTGTTCCTCCCCAGCTTGTTTGTATAAGAAAACCTCTCTCCCTGTTTCCTGTGTCTCTGCCATTTCCTCCAAGGGCCATGCCACACGGTGGCATTGAGGGACATTGTTTTTCTTTCGAACCCACAATTCTTGTCTCTGAAAAGTGGCTCAGGAGGAGCTCAATCTGCAGGTCAGCTCAGGCTGGTTCACGGACACGTCTCAACACCGGAATCCGGGGAGAGGGGATTGTCTGCTTGTCAGCCGGGACAGAAGAAATCCAATATCAGGAGACAGCCTCTTGCTAATTAATCCTGAGACGGCTATCGTGGCGAAGGCGCGTTCCCAGAGTGAAGACTGGAGATGTCTGATAACCAGCTGAGAACCAGCCACAGGAAAGGAAGCATGGGCTGTCCCAGTTGCTTTCTGGTTTTTGTTGTTGTTGTTTTTGGTGTGTTTGGGGGTTGGGGGGTGGGGGAAAGGATCCTGTTCTTACAGCTTGAAAGAAACTGTGAAGTAAAACCAAGTCTGATTTAAAGGGGCGCTAAACAGATCTGAAGCCAGGTGTGGGACACATGGATGCAGAGCGAAGGCCATTTAGAAATGATTTCCTTGTGGTTCTGTTTAGCTTCCAACCTGCTCTCCCTTTGATCAGCCCACTGTGATTCTGCCCCGTCTGCTGGGTAGTGGAAGGTAAAGGCTTTGGTGTTTTCTTGGCAGCGCTTACATAAGACAGCTTCTCATAGAAGCTGTGATCCTGGGCTGTTTTCCTGTGCCCAAGAAGGAACGGAAAAGTAACTGGTCCACATGCCATGGCTTCCTACGCACCATACAAATGTCGGTGCCTGGCCTACGCAGTGGCTCTCAGGTACAGCAGGAAGTAACATGTGGGCTCTCTCTAGCCTCAGTGAGTGAAACGTTGGTTTAGCTCTGGAATCTCAGGTTTTTTCTTTATATTTCAACTAAATTTGACACACAACTTTTTCTTCTCCATTGCCATTCACTTTGGAATGACACTTCAATGTATTTCTCTGAAAAGGTGCACTGAAACCCAGTTTGTGGACTGTCACCTAGCAGAGGCTTGTGGTTCTGTTTCAGTAGTATTTGTTCCATAAAACGTTCCTGGCTTTCAGCAACTCCTTTCATCACTCTTCCCCACTAGTTACAGCACCGAGGGTCACTCATCAAAGAGATGGTGTTTATTTCGAGTTTTACAGGGCAATGTGGGCACCAGGAACATGTAAACTTGCAGGTTTCTGTTTGAGGAGCAGAACATCATAAAGTGCAAATGTCATAGGGACATATCGAATGTCTTTCTGTCGAATAGCATTGTGTTTTTCATTAAAGGATTTAAGGACGCCGTGTGTCACCCCCCACACCCTAAAGTCACTGATAGTGAGCTCCAATTTAAAACTCGGCCAGTTGCGATTTACAGCGCAAGACGACCCCTATGTAGGATGAAGAGTACATTTTAATTTGCAAAAGGCTTTTCAGGGGCCATAAAATAATTCTTTTAAAAGCCGAGTCTTAAGTGTCCTTTTTGAAAAGACCTCCTATTATGATATAGAGGCGCATTCTTTTAAAGCAAAGGAAGGAGAATTTCTTTTTTCAAAAGAGGGGTAATTTTCAAAGATTCTTTTATTGCTGGAATTAAATAGTTTCTCTGTAGTTGGGTTTTAAATGAACTCTAGAACATACTGAAATAGTTAAAGATGAAATGAAATTATTTCTGACTTCTACTTCAAAATAAAAAGGAGAGTTGGAGGAAATTTAAATGAAACAAGATCGCTAAATAGTTGAGGAGCTGACAACGGTTGAAGTTGGAGGTCGTGGGGTACAGGAGGCTCCTTGTCATATTTTGTCTCATTTTGCATATGTTCCAAATATTCTATTTCAATTTTAAAAAGCAGTAAGAGACAGTGGATGGAAATAACAACTGTGCATTCCCTTATTTCGTTGATTATTACTATTTCTTCTTTTGGTTTCTGTAAATGCACAGGTAAAGTACACACAATCGTCAAAACAGCGTGGCAGGGGAAAAGATGAGGTTGGTTGAACTTGTGCTTACTTCAGTTTAAAGGGCCATTCTATTTTTTCAGTCACTGTTCAAGCAGATGGGAAATGTTCTGAGAAACCAAGAAGCTTTGCTAGAGACTTGGACACATTGGCTCCTTTACCTGAAAGACTCTGCACATTTGTCAGGGCCCAAAGCAGTAGGGTCTGGTGTGGGTTGGTTATCGGCTAAATGTGGCTGCTGTTATCTGTAAGGCAATTGTCAGGAAGGTCTCTACAATAATGAAATCACACTCAAAGAGGGTGAGATGGGCCCCCAGATGGGCAATTTCGGTCCCACGACATCATTTCTTTTAGCAGTGAATAGTGTTCTCAGAACACAAGTCTTGATCTACACACATCCATGCTTTCTGGGTCTATATCTCCTCACTCTCTTGTTAGTCTTTCTTCTCTCTGCTGCCGAGAACTGAGTCTCACAAGCCAGTAGCTGTCCATCACTGAAGTGCCTGTCAGTGAATGCAACACCTTCTTCCCCACATAGCCATTACCCTCAGTTTATCTATTTTTCTCAAATCACATTTATACATACATATCCACCTCCCCAATAGGTTGATTATTCAACTCCCAAGATCATTTTTTCCCACATGAACAGGGTATCCTGTGAAGAAATCCTCAGAGCATCCTTTGCCCACACAACTGCTACATCGGAAATGAAGTTAGGAACTTTCTGGTCCAGCACATCACTGACCACAGATGAAGAGCAGATCGCACAGCCTTGTGTGTGTGTGTGTGTGTGTGTGTGTCCGTGCACACACGTCTGTGTGTTTTATTATACATGCATGGTATGTCAAGATTGCTTTCCCAGAGGAGACTCCACGACCAGGCATGGGCCTTGCATGGGGAAATACCTCCTTTTGTGCACAGAGTATTTATATTTCAGACCATTAGGGAGACAGCCTGTCCTCTAAACTGAGCAGAAATAGAAACGAATTCCAGCCTCTGCGTGGGTTAAATAAAGATCACAAGTTACAACCGTCTGCCTCCAAGGATTTAATGGGTCTCTTCCCAGACACTCATTCTATTTATCTAGAATCTTAATCCTAATCTGCACCTTTTGATCAGGAAACCTCCACCGTCCATCTGTGGAGGACTTCTCGAAGGGGTTGAATTTGCACTGTCCCTGTATGCACTCATCTTGCTAGCCATTTGTAGGCTGCATGATGGCACTAACACTTCAACACTCACAAGTAGTGGCCTAAGAGTGGCTCATGGTCTCCATCACAAGCGAGGTGCCGAGGGTCAAGTGGGAGGTCAAGCAGGACAATCTAAGAGGCGTCCTCTGGTGTTGGGGCTCCTGCTGGCTCCATAGGTTACAAGAAACACCCTCAAGCGTCAACCTTTTCAAGAAAAAAGCTCATGGAATGTAGGCATGGACGTGCCCGTCTGATTTGTCCTTCCCTCCTGAGCTGCCCTTCCTTGTCACGTGCCTCATCCACTCCCCACTTGACCCCAGGGTGGCTCCCACTGTGCAAACAGCCTGGAAAAGGACTGCGAGACCTCTGGCCTGCAGAATTGCGGGTTTCACCCTCCAGGCCTATGTTCTCCATGTCCCCTCATTCAGGGACCGCAAAGGCCCTGCCCCCCAGCCTTAAAGACACGTTTCATTCCCAATCTGATTTTCCCATCAAAATTGTTCAAACTGCTATCTTAGAGTCCGTCTCAGGTTAAAAAAAAATGAGAGGAAATAAGAGTTAATGTCAACCCTTGGTGGCCCCTCTCTCCATCATCAACCTCTTGTACCACTTATCCCCATACAAGCTCCTGAGTGACTGAACAACTGTATCCTGAGCATCCTTCACCTGACTGATTCATTTCCTTAATAAGCCTCATAATCTTAAGCATTGCCTGTAAGTTTTGTGTTGGCATGACAATGAATTGTTGAACCAAAGTAGAGTGACATGGGAGAGAAATTTGGCATCAGAAGAAAAAGGAAAAAGGGATAGAGGAAGAAGGCAGGTCTGCCCACAGCCTCAGAGCAATCAGCCTTGGGAGCTGGAAGAGTCGGATGTGGCCTCCATGTGTATTTACATGGTATTTCATGTTCTTAACCCTTGTTTCCTGATCTGCCACAAGAAAGTGTTCACCTACTCTGAGTCGCAGAGGGAACCCTGGCAGCGTAGGGATTACTCGTTGGGCTGCTAACCACAAAGTCGGCAGTAAGAAACCATGAGTCTTTCCTTGAGAGAAAAGTGAGGCTTTCTACTCCCAAGATTTTCTACTTCCATCAAGATTTCTAGTCTTGGAAACTCAGAGGGACAGTTCCACCCTGTCCTGTAAGTACCCAGTGAGTCAGCATTAACTTGATGGCCGTAAGTTGAGATGGAGTCAGGGTTACAGAACAGATGGGATGAGAGAGCACAGGGTATCCTGATGCAGCAGTTGCCACTAACACCAAGTCCTAGTAATTGTCTGTATTGTAGATTTATTTTGGCATATGTTTAGGCTAATAGCTGCGGTAACCATGAGTTATTCTGTTTACTTATAAAATCATTTTTCAATCATAGTTGCTTCTTGCAGCACTACTGAACTAAAAAATAACAACTGGCCTACTGACTTTAAGAATTCAATCTCATTGTCATTGAAATGATTCTGACTCATAGCAACACTTTGGGATAAAGTAAGATTGTCCTTTCTAATCCTTACAGGAATAGAAAGTCTCATCTTTCTCTCTTAGAGCAACTGGTGGGTTTGAAGCTCTGACCTTATGGTTGGCCTGCCAATGTGTAATCCACGCTGGCATACAAGCTCCTTCCTATTTTCTTTAGATCCTAGAAAAAAATTTTAAATAATTTTATTGGGGCTCTTCCAGTTATTATAACATTCAGTACAGCATCTGTATCAAGCACATTTGCACACATGTTGCCACATTCATTTCCAAATATTTTCCACTTGAGCCCTTGGTATAAGCTCCTCTTAAAAAAAAAAAAAAAAAGCTCCTCTTTCCCCTACCCTTTTTTTAAAAAAATGAATCATTTTATTGGGTACTCATACACCTCCCGTCACAATCCATACATACATCAATTGTATGCAGATCTCATTTGCACACTTGTTTCCATTATCACTCTCAAGAGGGAGGATGTCCTGAGATCCTAGAAAATTTAAGAATATATTATAGTAAGATCATCTAAACTTCAGCTTTGGGCTTATTCTGAACTATTAGTGTCCTTATCATTGGGGATATTATGGGAAAAAATCGAAGGTGTAAATATCACTTGTCCTTCTGAAGGCTGGAACTGAATCTGCATTCAAATTTTGAGTATGAAAGCTACGCCAATGTTTACAAAGCACAAATATTGGCTTTTCTAAGCTGCCTCTTAAGGATAATCTCTAAAAATCTTTAAGACTCACTGTCAAAATCGATAAGACTCACTCCCAAGTAGCAACCAAGATTGCCAGTTTCTTGACTGTCCCAAAGGATCCATGTGCAATCTGACGTGTAATTCTATTTCTATATAAAAATAGGTATCTCAGCACCTTGGAGAAAACGAATCTTAAATCTTCAATCATGTCCCACTGCCATTGAGTCACATTCAACTCCTAGCGACCCTATGTAGGGTTTCCAAGATGGTAAATTCTTTACAGGAGTAGTCAGCGTCATCTTTCTCCCGCCGAGCAGTTGGTGCCTCTCAATCCCCAGCCTTATGATTAGCAGTCCATCACTGGTCTGGTAGCGCCACTAGCAGGTACACAATAGTTGCCTAAAATTACCAACTACTCTTGTACTAGCCATTACTGTCACCTCACAGCGCTATTATCTTAACTCGATGGATTATTCTTTCTTTCAGTTTATGTGTTAAAGAGTAAAACGGAAGTGCTTCCAGGACTGGGAAAAGGGTAGCTAATAGTTTGTTTATTTCACTTTTAGTCACCACCATAAGTCTGCAGCAAGCCAGTTTACTTTGTCATAAAAGCAGATAGTCTTTACCATCCCTATTTTATAATTTAGGCATCAAAGGCTCTAAGAGACTCTGAATGTAGTCAAGTTACCTAATCTAGACATTAGTGCCAGCAACATAGTCAAGTTCCGTGCATAGGCTAGTTATCTGGTGACCTGAGGCCTTGTGGGAACCAGTCCCTTGTGCAATTCACTCTCTCTGTACCTCAGGTAGGTCTCTTTCCAGAGTGCACCATTGTCATAAGCAGTGCCGTGTGAGAGAGTTAGAAACATACGTGAATACATACCCCTGCCACAACCAGTAGAGTAGAAAAGGCACAAGGAGGTCATTGGTGATTTACTGATTTCCCTGAATGTCTGCTCACCCAAAGTTTGAAGGTTCAAGTACACCCAAAGACCCGTTGGAAACAGGCTGGTGATCAGCCATGGAAAGCCATAAGGAGCACAGTTCTCCCTTGGCACATGCCAAGTTGCCACAAGTTGAGATAGACTCAGAGGCAAGCTGCTTTCCTTTGAGCCATAAGCAGACTGATGCATGAGGATATTTACTTCCTGTTACTTCCACACTTGTCCTGTGTTTTATAGTTTCATACCTAGGCTCTTTTTCATACCTAAATTCTTTTCCCTTCTTCCAAATCCCCCCTACTAATTCCCAAACACACATATAAACTCACAAACACATGTCCCAATTTATTTACTATGGTGCTCTCCAATTAATCCACCTAAAGTCCTGATGGTGTGAGAAAAACCATAGTGTTTTGGGTGAAAAGTCTAGTTCTAGGACTGGCTCTTCCATAACCAATTGTTGACTTTGTTCCAGTTACAGAAAAGCCTGAACTGATAAAAGATTAGACTAAGTAAATTAGCTAGCAAGTACATCAGGACTGTTTATCAAAATAGTCCAAGTAGATAGTTATTTTCCCTTTTTTAAACCCATTCTTTGCCTGCTTCTGGGACACAGGAGACTGACTATATCATTGAATTTCTTTGCCAGCTGACTTCTTAATGGCCATTCAAACATATAGGCAGAGATGAAAGAAGGAAAAAGAGAAACGGAGCTATTTTTGCTGTTTTAACCTTACAAGACTCCAGTTCTCACTAGTCTCCAGTAACTTTATTTCCTCACAGTCCACCCCCTTACCTATTCAGACTTAAAAATTCATACAAAGCTGCCGTTCCTCAGAGCAGTAGCAGTAAACAGGGTGTGCCTCAGATTCAAGACTCAATCCAAGGGGTCACATAGTTTTGTTCCACTTAGTCATATAAAGAAATAGAAGCCGAAATCTAAACAACTGAAACAATAGAGATGTTCTAGGAACATCTTTTTTTTAAAAAATAATTTAAAAATAATTTTATTGGGGGCTCTTACAGCTACTACAACATTCAGTACATCTTTTGTATCAAGCACATTTGCACACATGTTGCCACATACATTTCCAAACATTTTCCACTTGTGCCCTTGGTACAAGCTCCTCTTTAAAAAAGAAAAACTCCCCTTTCCCCTTCCCCCCCTTTTTTTAATGAATCATTTTATTGGGGGCCCATACAACTCCCATCACAATCCCTAACAACATCAGTTGTATGCAGGCCACTTTTACACACGCATTGCCATCATCATTCTAAAATATTCTCCCTCCCTCCAGGCCCCCATTATCAGTTCCCTATATTACCCTTCCTCTCCCCCTTTGCCTTGAACCTTTAGTAATTTACAAATTATTATTATTTTTTCATCCTGTACAACTGTACAATGTGTCCCAACACTCACTTCCCTGTTGTCCGTGTCCCAGAGAGGAGGCTATGTGTAGATCTCTGAAGTTGGTTCTCCCTTTCTATTCCTCCATCCCTCCATCCCCCTGGTATTACCACTCCTATTACTAGTCTTGATGGATCATCTATCCTAAGTTTCCCATATTTAGGCCAATAGGGATTGATTAAGACTAATGTAACAGAGAAAAAATACTGAAACCCAAATGGAGAGTGAGCATGATAGTGGGACAAGAGGGAAGCAAATGGAAATAAAGGAAGGAACAGGGGGATAATGAACATTTATAGAGGTTCAAATACAGGGATGTACATAGGGGCATATATTTATAAGTGAGGATGGGGAAAGAGATTAATGTGTATACTTATAGGGGTAGTAGTAGGACAACAGATGGGCATTGGACCTCCACTCAAGTACCTCCTCGGTTCAAGAATACTTTGTTCTATTAAATTGGCATTCCAAGATGCTCACCTTTCCGACATGATCACTGAAGACAAATGTGTGCATAAGCAAAGGTGGTGAAGAAGTTGATGGTGTCCGGCTATCAAAAGATGGAGCAGCTGGGGACTTAAAGGCTTGAAAGTAAACAAGCGGCCATCTAGCTCAGAAGCAGCAAAGCCCACATGGAAGAAGCACACTAGCATGTGGAATCATGAGGTGTCAAAGGGATGAGATATCAGGCTTCAAGAACTCAAAAGCACAACTTTGCATGCTCACTTTCCTGATATGATCCCTGAGGACAAACATGTGCATATGCAAATGTGGTGAAGAAAGCTGATGGTGCCCAGCTACCAAAAGATATAGCATCTGGGGTCTTAAAGGCTTGAGTAAACAAGTGGCCATTCAACTCAGAAGCAATAAAGCCCACACGGAAGAAGCACACCAGCCTGTGTCAATCATGAGGTGGTGAAGGGATCCGGTGTCAGGCATCAATGAGCTAAAATTATATTATTATTAATGAGGGGAAGTACAGATTGGGGACACAAAGCCCATCAATAGGTGAGGTGACATCCTTTTGCAGAGGGGTTACAAGGAGCAGATGAGCCAGTTAAGACATAGGGTAGGAGCTATGAAATATGCAACCTTCCTCTAGTTCCCATGCTGCCTCCCACCCACTATCATGACCCCAATTCTACCACATAAATGCAGCTAGACCAGGAGACGGACAGTGAAGTTGGAAACATCATTATTTTTTAAAGTATGAGTTTAGCTATATATTTTAGATACCAAGCCTCTTGGAGTCAGGGGCCTTCTCTTTCATTCCCAACACTGGCAGAAATAAATAGTTTAACAAAGGAATAAAAAGCAAGAATATGTGTATGTGTACATATATAATGCAAACTTACTTTAGGGAGATTAATTTTTATATTGTATACCCATAACGCAAATGGTAGAATGCACTTTTTAAAGAATTTATAAAAATGGCTTGTCTTCATGCTCAAGTTTTATTGTACACGTATGCAATGTGTGTAGTGCATATAAGAAAGATTTCAGGCCAATCACAGGCCTATACTTTGACTATACAGACTTTTGCATTCTATTTTATGAATAACATAATTTTGTCCCAACAAACATCCCCCCCACACACACACACCAAAAAAAGGGGGCTGAGTTTAATTACTTTAAGATTTCATTTAAGTATTTCAGTGTTCAATCTATACTATGGAAATGGTCCATATAAGAACAGTTATATTATCATTATTCTGAAGTCATGTCTGCACATCCATTTCTCCAACTCAGTGCACACCTTCGCTAGAGTATTTTTTTGGGACACTCTATGTGATTTTCTTGATTAGAGCTTACCATTGACCCCAAAAGATTTACCTCTCATTGTTAAACAAAGACTAGGAAAGATAGAGGAATCACAGAGTTTCTTGGAATACTCCAAAATGAGATGTCTTAGAAAAATGGATTTCTGGAATGCATGGATCTGGAAACCTTGGGCGCCCTGCTATGGGATCTTAAACTGTGGCAAAGAATGTTGAAGAAATCAGATAAAATAGCATCCGGAGTCTTAGAGGCTCATTTTCAAACAAGCAGCCATCTAATTGAGATGTCAATTAAGTTCACATGGAAAAATAGCACTCCAACGTCAGTGACCAAAGGAATGCAAAATCGTATAATCCAAGGTCAAAGGTGGAAATTGAATCAGAGCCCAGATTGTGAGATTCTGGATTGCAGAAAGCTATGGATGGCAGTGAGAGCCCGAGATAGACTTGTAAGGTCTACTATATACAGGAAATTAGTCTCCACTGAGTCCCCCCTATACATCATGCAGGAATGGAAATAAACTGGTTTCAAAACAGAATACTAAAAGAGATCAAAATGGTATAGGCTTGCACATGTAAAAATTTGTCAGTTGATACCTCTAATAACATAGGGCATGATGTGATTTTCAACATTTTTTTTCTTTTTCTTCGTATTGGATTTTAACTCTGATGTATTTTTTCACTGTGAAGAGCCCCTTGATTTTTTGCTTTATGCTTTTTCCTGTTTTTTGGCATTTGAAACCCAGGAATGATGAACTTATAGAGACAGAACATAGAATAAAGGTTTGTTTGTTTCGGGGGAGTAGGTTGGTGGGGGATACAGTAGAGGAGGGTGAGGGTTAAGAGGGAAAGGATATCAAGGAACTTAAAAAGAAAGAGAATGCTTTCCCCCTGAGTATGGTAGTAATTTCACAGTGTTTCTTGATGTGATTGAGCTATAGTGTGATATGACATCTGTATAACCTTTCAAGAAAAAATGTTTGGAAAACAAATAGCAACAAAAACTCAAAATTAGCCTGCTATTTTGAACACACTTTGACGGAGAACATTTTAGGGGTCATATTTACAAGTTTGCAGGAAAAGCAGGCCTGATAGCTGATCCTAGGTCATGTTGAAGAAATATCCCTAATAACAAATACCAGAACACCAAACTCACTGTCATGGAGTTGGTGCCGACTGATAGAAAGCCTTCGGAGAGAACTGCCCCAGTGATTTTCCAAGACCATAACACTGTTAGAATACTGAAAATGCCATGGGTGTGTTCACTTCCGAAGAAGGTCTGACCAAAGACCCATTGACAAACAGAGCTTGGCAGTCATTTCATAACCTCATTAAAGTACCAGCATCAACTCAAAACACATGGTAGCTCCGAAAATGAAAAGGAGGCTTTCACTTCTTAGAAAGATGCCAGTCTTCTGTTGGGAGCTCTGGGAGTTCTCCACCACAAGAGAGGCTTGTGGAAGACCTAATAGGCTGTGTGAAACATGGTGGTGGCCTTTTTCCTCAAACCTCACGTATTAAAAGTGGAAATTCACTTGGCATGAGTAGATATTTTATGTTGCCTAAAGAAATTTAGTTTATTCTCATCAAATTTGGATATTCATTTTCTTATGTAGGGATTGGGACAAGTAAAATCGGAAATTCAGAAATATTATTAAAAACTTAATCCTTCAAATCAATAAAATGTACAGGCAAAGACCATAGACATCAGATTAGTAATAGAGATGAACGAATATAGTCTTCTGATGAATTAAATTTTCTAATTACACAAGATATGCATATTCTGCACATCAATCACCAATTTTTGGAAACGTTGGGAAGCAATGTGCTCACGTAGTATTAAAACCATACTGAGCAAAACTGTTCCTGATACAGAAGGCGCCTCCCCAGGCAAAGGGCCTCGAAATCTCCCTGAAACATATCATTCCTACATAAGCTCATTCCCCACAGACCTCGCCTTGGATGTGCCCTTTTAAACAGGTTCTTCATATTGACTTTGTTACTGATGATTTCTTTCTTTCTGGGACACAATGTATGAAAAAAAAAAACACACACAGGAAACTTACTTGTCTGAATGTGGGAGTGTGGATGTGGGAATCCAAGATTCCCACGTCGACATAGAACCAGTTCTTTTCTATACATATTTTTACATAGTTTAGATGACATTGTATAAAAAAAATTATAGTCTCTTTTGAAAATGGTTCTATCATGAGTATTTTTACTTGTCACTGAAATTCTCTATTGAAAAATTTTAATGGCTATATCACCTCAAAGAGATGAACTATAATATACTTTACTACTTCGCAGTTTGAATGTTCATCTAGATTATTTCTATCACTTGACCTGCCTAAATATTCTTAAGATAATTGTTTTATGTATAAATCTTTTGTGCATAGTCTAATAATTTTGTTTAAAAGAATTTTCTACAAGTATAATTATAATCAAAGTCCCTGATAATTTAAAACTTCTTACCTATAAACACTTAGGTATACATAGGTCAAAATTAGTTTTTCAACAGGCTTACCAATTTTTGCTACATCAATTCATCAGGTGAATTGTTAAGTGTCAATGTTACTGCCAAATCACATTGAAATTTTATTATGATTGTATTTTAATCCTTAGTTATTTACCACTGCATATGTTTCCTGGCAGTTTGACCAGGCCAATCACACTTATCATTTTCAAGCAAGCCTTTCTGAATGAAAGCAGAAATCTTGTAAATCTCTATGTGTTCAGTAGTTAGATTTTCTTTCAGCCACAAGCTATGGTTATTCTTATAATCTCATCTGATTTGAAGAAGGAAGTTGTAATTCAAAGTTCTCTGCTCTTCCCCAGTAAATTTAAAAGAGAATAAAATGTGACTACACAGACCTCAGTAATTTCTGAAGGGATCTGTGCTCATAAGACTTGGAAAAATTATCTGGATATCCATATTTCTTTTTTAATTATTAAATTAAAATACTGTAAGACAGTGGGAGAACATGAAATCAAACACAGCAGATCATAGTGTATATGTGTTCTCTTTTCCTTGACTTTGCATCTCAAAGAAAAGGGAAGTTCTCGCATAATGAAGGAGGCTAAGCTGTATCACTACCCTATTCCCTGCCCAAGTCTTTTGGTCTGTTCAACCCATTTGCCTATTATCATTGAGTTAATTCAGATTCATAGTCACCCTATAATTTTCACTGCCCTCTAGTGAATATCAACTCATAGTGACCTTATAGAACAGGGCGAAATGGGCCCTGTGGGTTTCTGAAACAGTAACTCTTTATAGGAGGAGGCACTCTCATCTTTCTCCCTCAAGTCAACTGGTCATCTCAAACTCCAGATCTTGTGTGATCATACAGGATAGTGTACGACTGCCTCCCTTCGGTTTTCCAGTGCTGTAAATGCTTTTAGAATCCCATACTTCCCCATCTTTTTCTGGACAGAAGCAGGTAAATTCAAACCTGGTTCGATATTATAGGATTGATTCCACCAGTAGCAACCCTATGCAGAACAGAGTGGAACACTGCATTGCCCTGTGCCATCCACACGATTATTCCTATGCCTGAGCTCATGGATGTCAATTCATTTTATTGAGAGCCTTCCACTTTTTTGTTGCTTTTCCACTTTACCCAACATGATGTCCTTCTCCGGGAACTGATCTCTCCCGACAGTATGTCCCAAGCATGTGTGGTGGTTACATAATCTGGTGTCAATTGAGATTATTAAGAGTGAAGGGGTGGAGTTTAGCCTATCAATCAGGTCGCAGCTTGATGATCTCATTTGGAGACTCAAAGGAGATAAAAAGCTCACTGGAGGCCAGACCCAAACTCATGCTCTGCTTTGTCTTCCTGTTAACAAGCCACATGACAAGCTACACTGATGCAATTAGAGCCCTGGGCTGGAGGAACCATGTGGAGACCCATACTAATGCTGAAATGCTTCTACCGCTACTTGTTCCACAAGACTTTCCACCTAATGGCCTGTGATCTTCCTGCTTTCGGTTACATTGCATGTGTTACATGAATTTGAAGTGTAATTTACAGGCTGGCATCAGGTATATGGGCTAATATTGGACTTATGGACTTGATCCTGACTGGACTGGGATGTTTTATTAATATATAATTGCTCTTTAATATGAAGTTCTCTCTTGGGCTGAGCCCCAGTGGCATAGTGGTTGAGTGCGGGACTGCAGCCCACTGGGTTGGCGGTTCAAATCCAGCAGCAGCTCTCCAGGAGCAAGGTTGGGCCTCCTACTCCCACCAGAGGGCAGTGATGCCCAAAATAAATAAATAAAGTTCTCTCTTACATACATACTAGTGTCTATGAATTTGTTTTCCTAGTCAGTCCATTCTAACACATTGTGTAAGAGAAGTCTTGCCATCTTTGCCCTTACGGAGCACGTTTGCCTTAATTCTTCCACACAGGTTGCCCTTTTAGCAGTGCATGGTAGTACATGGACTCTTCTCTAGCGCAATTCCAATGCATCAATTCTTTTATCAAGTCTTCCCTTTTCAATGCCCAACTGTCACACGCATATGATGCAATGAAGAATACTATGGCTTGGGACACATGTACCTTAGTCCTCAAAGTAATATATTTATTCTTTAATGCCCTAAAGAGGTCTGTGCAGCATATTTACCTAATGTAATATATATTTTGATTTTTTGACTGCCGTTTCCATGAGCATTGATTGTGAATGCAAGGTAAACAAAATTCTTGACAACTTCAACCTTTTCTCCATTTACCATGATATAATCCATACGCCCAGTTGTGAAGAGTTTGGTCTTTACATTGAGTTGTAATCCATACAGAAGTTTACAATTCTTGATCTTCATCAGACAGTGCATTAAATCCTCCTTCACCTCCAGCAAGCAAGGTTGTGTCATCTGCGTATCTCAGATTGTTCCTCTAATACTGATGCCACCCTCATCTGCATACAGTTCAGCTTCTCTGAGGACTTGCTCAGCAAGCAGATTGAGAAAACATGACTGGAGGATACAACCCTGATGCACATCTTTCTTGATTTTAAACTATTCGGTTTTGCCTTCTTCTCTTTGACTCACCACCTCTAGATCCATGTACAAGTTCTTCATGAGCACAATGAAGTGTTCTGGAATTCCCATTCTTCTCAAGGTGATCCACAGTTTGTTGTGGTCCACAGAGTTGAATGCACAGAGTCGATGAAACACAAGTAAACATATTTCTGGTGTTTTGGTATTCTCTTCTTTGAGCCAATGTCCATCTGATACCAGCAATAGTATACCTTGTTCCAGGGACTCGGGAATCTGGCCTGGATTTCTGGCTACTCTTTGTCACTGTACTGCTGCAACAACTGCTGAATGATTTTAAGCAAAATTTTATTTTGTGTGATTTCAATGATATTGTTGCATAGGCTGAGCACTCTATTGGGTCACTTTTCTTTGGAATAGGCCCAGATAAGGATCTTTTCAGAGAGTTGGCCAAGGAGCTGTCTTCCAAATTTCCTGCATAGATGAGTGAGTGTTTCCAGGAATTTTTCAGCTTATATGATATATTTCGATGGGTGCTTCATCAATTTCTGGAGCCTTGTTTTTGGCAAGTGCAATTTGTACTTCTTCTGCATTATTGGCTCTTGCTCATATGCTACCTGCTGAAATGTGGACTGTCAACCACCTCTTTAGGTACAGTAACTCTGTGTATTCTTTCCATCTTCTCTTGATGCTTCCTGCATAATTCAATATTTTGTCCATAGAAACTTCAAAATTGCACACTGAGGATTGAATTTTTTTCTTGAACATTTCATATGCTGAGCATGTTATTCCCTTTTGGTTTTCTAATTCTATGTCCTAGTACATTTCGTTAAAATATCTGGGTTTTTCTTCTCAAGCTGCTCTTTGAAATTTTCTACTCAACTCATAGATTTCTTCCTTTCTTCCATTTAATTTAGCTACTGTATGATTTAAAGAAAGTTTGAGTCTTTTCTGACATCCACTTTGATTTTTTCTTTCCTTCTAGTTTTACAATGACCTTTGCTTTCTTCATGAATGATGGTCTTGATGTTCTCTCCACTGCTTATCATATCTCTTTCCTTTGTGATCCATTCAACGAATCTGTTCTTCAGATGTTCTTGAAATACAGGTGAGATACTAAAAGCCATCTTTTGACTCTCTTGAACTTGTTTTAATTTACTTCAGCTTTATCCTGAACTTACATATGAGCAATTGAAGGTCTGTCCCACAGCCATCCCTTAGTTCTGGTTTTAGCTGCTGATATTGAGCTTTTCCATGATATCTACCCATAGATGTAGTCAATTTGATTTCTGTGTATTCCATCTGGGGAAATCCATGTGTATAGTTGCCTTTTGTGCTGTTCAAAAAAGGCATCTGTTACGAATAGGATGTTGGTTCTGCAAAATTCTGTCATGCAATCACCAGCTACATTTCTTTCTTTTTTTTTTTTTTTGTGGGCATCACTGCCTCTGGTGGTCGTGGGCGCTACCCATCCAGCTACATTTCTAAGTTTATCACCAAGTCTATTTTCCAACAGCTGTTCCTTCCTCTGACTTTTGCATTCCAATCACCAATAACTATAAACATATTTTGATGGCATGTTTGATCAATTTCCAACTGAAGTTAGTCATAGAGTTCTTCAATTTCTTCATCACTATCTTTGGCGATTGGCGTATAAAGATTAATTATACTTATACTGATTAGATTTCCTTGAAAGTGGATAGATATAAGCCAATCACAGATTTAATTATACTTCAAGACAAATTTAGCAAGGTCCTTTCTGACAAAGAATGCCAAGCCCTTCCTCTTGATTGTGTTATTCCTGGCATTGTAAATCATATGATGCTCTGATTCAATGGCAAATACTAGTTCATTTCAGCTCATCAATGCATAAGATATCAATCCTCATACATTCCTTTTCATTTTTGACCACCTGCAATTTTCCTAAATTCATACTTCACACATTGGAAGTTCCATTCATTACAAGATTTTTGCAGCTATTTTTTCTTACCAGGAGATGTGTGTGTCCCTTCAGCAGATGAAGATTTCAATGGCAGACTACACTCCTGCAGGTTTTAATCAGACACAGGTCACCATGGCTGACTCCTCTCCAAGAAGTCATGTCCTCTTCAATCACATTTTGCGTGACTTTGGATCTGAGGGGTCCATTTGATGGCCGGATCTCTGACCATGTTCTGCTTTCTTTCTTTAGGCTCTCAGCATTTCATGGTGCTTCAAAGCACTATGCAT
Organism: Nesogale talazaci; assembly: GCA_004026705.1. NCBI lineage: Eukaryota > Metazoa > Chordata > Mammalia > Afrosoricida > Tenrecidae > Nesogale > Nesogale talazaci. The sequence goes on from PVJH01003264.1 coordinate 19,636, forward strand.
AAGTCTTTCAGTGGCTTCTTTCTCCCAAGTGGGGAGCAGCATTGTGGCAGTCACATAATCTGTTAACCTGAGAGAAGGAGTAGAGTCTAGCCTATCAATCAGGTCATAGCGAATCAAGCCTCTCTGTGGGCATGACTTTCTCTTGAGGATTCTGGGAACTCCTGTCTCCCTTCCTAGAGGTGGGACACATTCTCTCTGCTTCATGTTCCTGATAACAAGCCAGATTGAACTATATTGATGGAGCCAGAGCCCTGGAACTAGAAGTGGAGGATCCATTTGGAGATCGACACCAAGACTGAGATGCTTCCACTGCCAGTGGATCCACAAGACTTTCTACCCATTGGCCTGTGATTTTCTGCATTTCAGTGTCATTGAACCTGTTGCATGAGTCTGAGGAGGAGAAGTTTATAGACTGGTATTGGACATATGGACTAATATTGGACATCTAGTCTTAATCTTGACTGGGCTGGGATATTTTCTCTATATGAATTGCTCTTTTATATAAAGTTATTTTAAAAAACATTTTATTGAAGGCTCATACAACTCATCACAATCCACATATTGATCCACAGTGTCAATCAAGCACATTTGTATATTTTTCTGCCATCATCATTCTCAAAACATTTTCTTTCTACTTGAGCCCTTGAAATTGGCTCCTCCTTCTTTCCCCTCCCTCTTCTCTCACCAACCCTTGATAATTTAGAATTTATTTTGTCATGTCATGTCATGTCACTATCTGAAATCTCCCTTCACCCACTTTTCTATTGTGTATACCCCAAGAAAGGGGTTATTTGTAGGTCCTTGTGATCAGTTCCCTCTTAATATCCCATCTTCCCCTTTGCCTCCTGGTATCTCTACTCTCACTATTGGCTTGTCTGTCCTGAATTATCTGAGTTTCCAGTTCTTATCTGTATCAGTATACAACCACTAGTCTAGCTGGATTTTGTAAGTTAGAATGGGGATCCTAAGAGTGGGGGGGAGGGAAGCATTGAAGAACTAGATGAAAGTTATGTGTTTCATCAATGCTACAATGCACCCTGGCTATCTCTTCTGATCCCCACAATGTTTCAGTTGCCTACAGATGGGCTTTGTGTCTCCACTCCACACTTTACACATTCTAAGTTCAAATAAGTAGAAAATTTTGCAGCTGTTTCTCTTTACCTTGAGTCATACACAGTCAGGAAATGACTCCCCGTCAGGAAATGATACCAAAGTCTCCACTCCCAAAGGCTTTATGGGACTCATGTCATTATGGTTGTCTCCCCTCCAAGAAATCAACTCTTCAGAAATATTTTGAGTACCCTTGGACCTAAGGGCCCACCTTCTGGAATTATCTCCAACAATGTTCTGCTTCATCCGTTTATGTTTTCAGTGTTTGAAAGTGCATCAGATTTATGCGTAAGGTTTTCAGTGGCTTCTTCCTCTGAAATGGGGATGAGTAATTCTTTTTGTCTGTTCTTAGTCTGTTCTCAGACTAAATTCATACCTAGATACTCCAAATGGGGAAGAACTGGCTCAGGAAGTCACAGTTGTCCCCTTTGTTTCACCTTCTTGACTTCTCTCTGCCTCTCATTATCTGTAACCAACATAAATTCTGTTGCCGCAGCCATTGCTGGGGTTTTCAAATTGTCTTTGGAAGCTGATTGGCTCTGACTCTCTAGCACCTTTTGCCAAACTAGCAGCTAAACAAAGATCACCATGAACATCAATCATAATTAAGAGTATCAAGAATAGAGCTGCTGCTTCACTACTGATTGGTAAGAAGACATAATTTAGAATTATTATTCCAGCCCCTAACTTGAACAAAAATCACTATAAAATATGCCTTGTCTACCCATTGGGCATGTTTTTGAGAATGTAGTACAGATATTGAAATTAACAAAATTAATCACTAATAGTAAAATTATCTTTTCTTTCAAGGATTTACATAGAGCCAATACTTACAATTGTGGGGGTTATGGAGGGCAGTTGACAGATTATCATAAGCTTGGCTTAGAAAACATTAAGGAAGCAGTCAATGGTCCCCAGCAGTGCTTCTTCTCAGCCAGAAACCTCGTCTTTCTCTATGGTCTTCAGCTTCTCAGTCATGTGGTTCCTTGGCCTCTACTTCCCTGGACCAAGAAGTCTGCTTATGGTGTTTGTTTTTTTATCACATGATCCAATAATCAAATGGAGTAAAGTAATTTATGTAAGCAAAAGAGCTGTGTCAATGATCGCAAACTCTGGAAATATTAGAGTGTTGGTAACCTAATGGTTAAGCATTTGACTAAAGATCAGTAGATCTAATACACAAACTTCTCTGTTACTTTAAAATATTGACAGCTTTGCAAATCCCTTGTCTGTCATTATGAGTCTGAATCAGCATGATAGCAAGGCCTATGCTTTGGGTTTGGGCATAAAAATATTAAGGGATTACCATTTTAGTGATGTGATAAAGGAAGTAGTTTGTCTATAAAGAAACAACTAGAAAACCATTTCTCCAGGATGTTTCCTGATCTCATGTTCTATAGTTTAGAAAATGAGGGTAAACTTTGCCATTTAATGCAATATAATAGTAATATTGAATGAATTCATAATAGTGCTTACACTTTCCTCCAAACACACTACAGGTTGTTTACATTATTCACCTATGATCCAAGTTATTATATTATTCATTAATTACATGTGCTCTAATGATATTTAATTCCTTTTAATATTGTATTGTCCATAAGGATCATATCTAACCAACTGGACTATAAATCCCTTCAGGACCATTTGATAAATCGATTATGTATATTAAATGGGATGGTATATATTACAGACTTAGTATAGTGTGCAGCACATGGTAAGGGCTTAGTAAATAATAGTTATTAATAATTTTTAGGGCCTAAATTAAACTAAGGTCCAGGATACACACAAATTATCAGTTAACCAATTCCAGTGAGTATTATCATGCTTCAGGCTATTTAATTTGAATATTAAATTAAACAATAATAATATAGGATTTAAAAAGAGTAATCTGGATCCATTATAAAATGATATCATCAACATTTAAGTGACAGCATTTAAGAGCTCAGAAGGGGATAGTGTTTTCAAACACAGGTTTGGAGTCACACAGATTTAGGATTAAATAGTTCCAACAATTCTACTCTTGGAAAATACATACTAAAGAGAAAGTACAATATACATCAACATAAAAACATGCATGAAGTATAAGTATTATTTATAATAGTCCCCAAATTAAAACAACTAAATGATAAATGGTTTAAAAATGCTTATCAGTACAGTGACTATTATTTGTCAATAAAAAAAATGAAGTATTTACATACATAACAGAGAGGGTGACCCCTGAAAATACTATGTATGTTAGTCTGGGTTGATTAGAGAAACAAATACATAGACACTCTTATAAGAGAGAGTCTTTTTTTGTTTGTTTGTTTTTGACATCACTGCCTCTGGTGGTGGTTGGAGCTACCCAGCACTGCTCCTGAGAGTCGCCGCAGGATTTGAACCGCCAAGCCCGCGGGCCGCAGTCCCGCACTCAACCACTTATGCCACCAGGGCTCAGCCTCAAGAGAGAGTCTTATATCAAAGAGTAACTGTACATTAAGAAAACATGCCAGCACAGTCCAGATCAAGTCCATATGTCTGAGATTTGCCCATATGTCCAGTACCAGTCTACAAAGTCCTTCTCAGACTCATAAAACACATGTAATGACACTGAATGCAGGAAGATCACAAGCCAGTGGATAAAAAACCTTGTGGATCCAGTGGTGGTGTGTGCATCTCAGAGCTGGCATGGGTCTCTGCATGACTCCTCTGGCTCCTAGTTCTGGCTGCATCAACCAAGTTCCACAGCCTCGTCATCAGTAATGTCTTGCAGGGAGTAAACTAGTGTCCCACCTCTAGTAAGCTATTTATCTCACTCGTGTCTCCAAATAAGGTCTTTAAGCTGTGACCTGATTGATAGGCTAAACTCCACCCCTTCACTCTTACGTCTTAAATTGACAACAGATTATGTAGCTACCACACTATGCTGTTTGTAAAAAAAGAAAAAAAAGAAACCAATATCCATGGAAGCAGCAGTTGGGGAATGAAATGATACATTGCACTGGGCAATCAACTGCAAAATATCTCTTTAAAGTATTAAAAAGCAAAGATTTCCCATGGAAACTAAGATGTAACTGACCCAAAGAATTGATGCCTTTGAATCATGGTCTTGGTAAAGAGTATTCCAGATACCATGGACTATCAGAAGAATGAGCATATTTATCTTCGGAATACAGCCAAAATTTGCCTTAGAATTGAGGATAGTGTGAGATTGTTTCATCTAGCTTGGACATGTTCCAAGGAGGGATTAATCTCTACAGAGGGCAGTCAAGCTTGGTAGATGGTCAAAGAGAAACTTAAAAAGATGCAGGGTTTATCTGACTTCTCAAACGCCCCGAGGCAGAGTTTAGACATTTTCCTTATCTATTTAAAACCAACCATTGCTCCTAGGGCACTTTACTTTCCTGCCTGGCTCAATCATTAATTGCAATGGCCATACAGCACTCACAGACAAAATGCACAATTGTGAGGGTTTATTGTGGAAATGAAAAGGTTACCACAAGTCAAAAGTTGAATACGATAAAGATGCAGTGACTGGTCCATGGGAGCTCTATTCCTTATCCAGCAGTCACAACCTACATTGGTGTCTGCCTCCATGGGCCTGGAAGCCAGCCACAGTTCTATCTTACATTCTCATCATCTAGCAAGCATTCCTCTTTTCTATCTCATGGTCTCCTTGCCTTGGCCTAGCTCTTTTGCTCCATTCCTTGTTCTCCATGCTGCAGCTTCTAATGCCTCTTGTCTCGGCTTGTCTGGTCTAGGCTTCCACTACTCCAAATATGTTCCACTGGTGACTCTTCTTCTGATGGCCCTAAAATTCCTTTCTATAATCTGTTGTCAATTTGAGACTTATGAGTGAACGGGTGGAGTTTAGCCTTTCAGTCAGATCACAGTTTGATGACCTCATTTGGAGATGTAAGACAGTGATCATCAACATTTCTAATCCCACAACCTTTTAATACAGTTTCTCATGCTGCAATGACCTTCCAGCCAAAAAAGCATTGCTACTTCATAATTTTAATTTTGCTACTACTATGAATCGGGCGACCCTTGTGAAAGGGTCATTCAACCCCCAAAGGGGTCGCAGCCCACAGGTTGAGAACCACTGAACTAAGGCGATACATAGCTTGTTGGAGGTGGAACATACAACTCACTCTCTGACAAGACACATGGATCTATGATGATGACAACAAGAGCTCTGAAGCTGGAGGAGCCACATGGAGACCCACACCAGTGCTGAGATATTTCCACCACCACTGGATCCACAGACTATCCACCCACTGGCCTGTGATCTTCCTGCATTCAGAGTCATTGCACGTGTTTCATGAGTCTGAAGAGGACTTTATAGTTTGGTATACAGCATAAGAGCTAATATCAGACATATGGACTTGATCTGGGCTGGGATGTTTTCTCAATATTCAATTCCTCTTGTGTATAAAGCACTTTCTTATACACATATGTGTGTATATGAATTTGTTTCTCTAGTCTACCCAGACTAACACAAGGATCTTGATTCTGAGATGGCTCATTCTTACATGAGGTATGCTCTTTCCCTTTCAGGAAGCCATATCCCCAAGAAAAAGGTAGTAACTTGAGTCACGCCCTCTATTAAAAGGTCAGACTACTTCTCAACTTTATCTTACTTACAGCATAGCCACAAATATAGAAGCTGGAATTTATTATATATCACATAAGGATAATGTCCAGAAGGGTCATAATAATTGGGTACATCTTAAAGGAAAAAATCCTCAAAAAGATGGATTGGTACAGTAGTTGCAAAAATGGGTTCTAAAACAGCAGCGATTGTAAGAATGGCAGAGGATCTGGCAATGTTGCATCCACTGAATGTAGGGTACTTGCAAATTGGAACTGATTTGACACTGCCTGATGGCACCACACACACACACATATGTAAAACCATAAAAAAGGCACATATATTCAATTTATTTAAAATGAATAGGATAGAAAAATTCATAGAGATGTAAAGTAGTAACTGATTATCAAGCACTGGAAGAGCAGTGGTTAGTGATTGCTAATGGGTTTCTTTTTGCAATGAAGAAAATATTTTACAATTTATTTTGGTGACAGTCATATACTCTGTGACTATATTAAAGTGTTTTTAATTTTACACTTTATATAGGCAAATTATGTGGTAAATGAATGATGTTTCAATCACATTGCTGTTGTTGGGGGCCATTGGGTAGATTTCAACTCACAGTGATGCTGCGTGACAGAGCGGACTGCCTCAGAGGTTTTTCTTGGCTATAATTGCTACAGAAGTGGATCACTTGGTCTCTTTCCTATAAACCCATGGGATCACTGGCATTTTAATTTAAAATGTTACGTTAGTGCTATATAATTTGTGGCAGTTACATAATCTGCTGTCAACTTGCAAAGGGGTAGAATTTAGTCTGTCAATCAGGTTGCAACTTGATGACCTCATTTGGAGACATGATGGAGATAAATAGCTGACTGGAGACCAGATAAACACTCCACTCTCTGCTTGTCTTCCTGCTGACAAGACACATGAAACTATGCGAGAGTCATGGAGCTGGAGGAGCCCTATGGAGACCCTTGCTTCCAGTGCCACTGGATCCATAATACATTCTACCCACTGGCCTATGCCCTTACTGCATTTGGCATCATTGCATGCATGCTTTGTGTGAGTCTGAAGAGGAATTTATAGATTAGTGTTGGGCATATAGGCTAATATTGGACTTACGGATGTCAGATATTTTCTTAATGTACAGTTACTCCATATAAAAGCTCTTTCTTATACACATGTAAGCGTTTATGAATTTGTTTCTCTAACCAACCCACACTAATACATAATTAGAAAGATTTCATTTGCTTTCAGAAAGACAAAAATATCAAATGAACAACTAACAACTCATTAAGATTCTTGGGATTTTTTTCTTTAAGTATGTAGATCTACCACTAAGATAAAACTGTATTTTGGAGTTGAATTTTTAAGTATGCTTTAAAACAGAGATCAATATTAAATTAGATATATGAAACTTTTCCCTGAGTAAACTACAGAGTTGTAATTTAAGTCTATAATTGCTAAAGAGGAAACATTTTTTAAGGTATTTGCTTATATTTTGTTTCTAGTTGTATGTCATTAAAATCTTGAACTATTTGCATAGTAGAATCTGTATAAATATTTGTGTTCTATTAGAATTTGTACACCATCTATAAGCAATCAACAGAAACATTATAAAAATTATGGAAGGCAAAAGTATACAAAATAAACATAACTAAGAAATTAAAAAAGGCATGTTTCCCTATTATAACATGGTTGGTGTAAGAATTATAGTCAGGTAATCAATAACGTAGTGAAAAATAAGAAGAAATATTCTTGCCTTCCTAGTGGAAATAATAGTACATTTTTAGAGGTGGATTCTTATATATTTTTTCATTAAATTGTGTATTGCCAGATAAAAATAAATTGTGAATTATTAAATCAAAATCAGATGATATAGCATTTTAAAATGTTCTCCTACTTAAGTTACCGTGTAATCTCATGTCTTTAAAAGTAAATCATTATATTATTGTTAAATAAATGTACATAAATGTGAATAAATCTTATAAATATGTAAATAAGTGTAATATGTACATTAAATTATTTTATAGTTCCTAAAATGCCAAAATTTAGAAAATATATTTAATAAAATAAGAGTATATAGTTCAATCAATTAAGAAATCAATCTGTTCAAAGCAACTTCAAATGGTGTGCAGATTGCAGCTGGACTATACTTGCATAAACTCCTTGTGTCAACAGTACCATAACTCTATGACATCAGATAAATTATTGATATTAGCAACATAATCTTATATCCCCTCAATAAAATAAGACAGAGATGTTGTTATGTTGAAAATCATGGTTATTAATTCGAATATCAAAAGAAGAAAATTTATATTAAATTTAAATGTTCAAAAAAGTATACCGTGAATCTTTGCTGCAGAGAAATATGTTTATATAATTGTTAAGAACGGAAGTAGAGAGAGGGTCAGTTAAAAAAGAGAAAGATCCTACAAAAATGGGCTCAACTGTGAGGATGATTACTGTGGACAAGTGCAGAAACAGGAAGTATTTTGTTCTGTTTTCCATAGGGTCTCTTTTACAAAAGTCAGAAATGGCATGGTGACATTTAACAATGTATACATATAGTTGCTAATGGAAAAAGTGGAAGTAAACAGGATTTTTCCATGAACTTCTTGAAACACATATGTGAAACACACTGCCATGGCGCCCATTTTGACCCACAGTGATTCCATGGGACAGAGTAGCATTGTCGTCGGGAATTTATGAAGCTGTAAGTCTTTTCAGAAGCAGGAAGCATCATGCTTTTCCTACAGAGCAACTCTTGAGTTGGAGCTGCCTGACACACAGCTCACTCTTGCCATCAGGGCTAAACGCCTGGTGTATGAGTGTGTGTGTGTGCATGCGTGTGTGTAGCTTTCCATGTTTAACAATGATTTTACTCAGAGTGCCTTTGATTAACTTTTTCTCATTAAATTCTGTGTTTGAAATCATTTCTGTAGATGTAACACCTCTCTAACTTTTAGGATCTGTTGCCAATTTTATCTGTATGAGAATTTACATTAGGTAAATGACTAAGAATATTTGACAATCCTTAAAAACATATATAAAAGTAATTAAAATTGGAGATAAATTTAAAATTAAAATTGAATTTCAAAAAACAATGACCATTTTCATAAAGAAAGAAATCTTCCCATTTATGTTTTGGGCCAATATGTGAAGAGACAAAATTTTCTATCTCAATCTGGTTCAAATTTTTTACATGTCTGAGAAGCTCTTTGCTGATAGGCTAGAAAGTAAATTGGAGAAAATAAAGAGTCATAGAGTCATGAAGTTCACACTAATGCTAAGAAGTAACCCTTGAAGGCAACGCTATAAGAAAATTAAGGATTGATTTGAAAGGTTTCTCTAAGAACTGTGTGAAGTAAATGCATTTCTTATGCACTAACTTTGTTTCATTTTCTCACCTTGTTTTAAAAACTGGGCTACAGTCAGACACAAACTTTTCCTAATACTTCTTTCTTTTTTAAATCATTTTATTGGGGCACAGACAACTCTTATCATAATACATACATAGTGTCAAGCACATCTGTACGCCACCATCATTCTCAAAACATTTTCTTTCTACTTGAGCCTTTAGTATCAGCTCCTCCTTTTTCCCTTACTCGCTCTCCTTCGCAAACCCTTGATAATTTATAAATTATTACTATTTTTTCATGTTTTACACTGTCTGACATCTCCTTTCACCCACTTTTCTGTTGTCCGTCCCTCAGGAAGAGAGTTCTATACAGATCCTTATAATCAGTTCCCCCTTTCCACCTCACCGTCTCCTTCCCCTCCTGATATCTCTGCTCTCAATATCGGTCCTGAGGCGTGTATCTGTCCTGGATTCCCTTTGTTTTCAAATCTGATTTGTACAGTGTAAAACTTTGGTCTAACCAGATTTGTAAGGTAGAATTGGGACCATAATAGTGGGTGAGGGGGGAGGAAGCATTAAGGAACTTGAGAAAAGTTGTGGGTTTTATTGGTGCTGCACTGCACCCTAACTGGCTCATCTTCTTCCCATGATCCTTCTGTAAAGGGATGTCCTGTTGCCTACAGATGAGCCTTGGGTCTTCACTTAATACTTCTTTCTTATTAATGGCCATGGATCACAATGAATCAGTTAACTGATTTACCTGGAACTTCCGGAAACAACTTTGACTTCCAGCTGAGTGATACCTTTTCAAATGACTCATAAAATCTTCAGTGGTCAAAGAAAGATAAACATTTCATTTTGAAAAAAAGCTTTCCCATCTACCAAATAATTTAGCATATTTAAAGATATGTTTTGTAGTGTAATATGAAAATCTGGAAGTAGCTCCGTTTTTAAAAGGCAATCTTTTCTGCCTCTAGGTGCTGATTAAAACCATGTCAAATGTTTCCAGTGGGAGCTGTTACTCTGAATACTAATGAGACAATGATGGTAGGAGTGCATAAAAATAATTACTAGAAATAACTTCATTTTACTCATATATAATGAAATGTTTGGGGTATATGAAACACATTAAACAGTAATAATAATCATATTCATGCATGGTTTTCAAAGGTGAAAAGAACATTTCAAAAATCTATCTGAAAGTTCTTTTAATACATGCCATCAAGGGGAAACAAACTGGAATTCTCAAATTATTCAAGCAAACAGATTTATAATTACCAAATGAAAATAAATTAAATTCAGCTGAATTTCTTTAAATTCATAAAAAGGTCAGAATTATTTATATCTTTTAAAACTCTTGTCTGACTATAAAATACCGCAGATCCCCGTGGCTGAGTGACGTCATTGGAATGAATTCCTTTACCAGACATGAAGGTCTCGATGACAGTTATTTCCCAGGTCCAGGATCCCACAATCACGTCTCTGAAAGATCTCCTACATGGAGTGTGTGAAGAAGCGGTCGACGTGTTGCTGATCTTTGAGGCTCATTCCTGGTCTCCTTTAAGGTGGAGATGAAGCACACGGGAGAGAAGCAAAGGTAATACTGATAAGGGAAGCTGAGGCAAATGTGGCCCGCATGCTCGTGCTGATTAGCTGCCCTTGTCAGGGAGGTGTTACAGAGGCCCAGGGTGAAGGAGGGAAACAAGAGGTCAAGTGTGCGCACATGGGCCAAAAGAAAAAAAAGTTTGTACTAAATATTGTAAAAATAGAAGGAAAATAAATTCTAAATCTACTCCAAATCCTCTTTCTTTTTCAAGTATTTGGTTCTGTGAAGGGAAGAAGGGAGGTGGGTCTCGTTGCCAGTGACGGACACATATCAGGTTTAGTTATACAATGTGTTTGTAATTAAAGTAAGAGCTTAAGCAGGAATGCTCTGTTCCTTTCCTTTGAGGTAGTCATAATTCACAGCCTTGGGGTGCAGCTACTGAACTGGTCCTCATTATGCAATGCCTATTTTAAAATGTCTATCCATTGTCACTGAGTTTGTTATTTTTGCGTAGGCTATCTCTTATGCCTGTTCACTAAATATGTATACAGGCCCTGTAAAAAAAATAGACAAGAATTCTGATCCAGGTGCAGATTATATTCCATTAGCTAAACAAAAATAAAAACATAAAGGGGATCGTACAAATGGGGTATATCTCTAGTTAGTTTTAAAGGCATACATTTTCACAATTTCATATATATATATATTAGTATGCATTTTTCAATGTAACTGGAATCACATTTTATTTGGTGATATTGTTTCTTTCTTGGCCATCTGTGAAATAATGATACAAAACCTTCAGGGACAGCACCGAGACTTAGAGAAGTAGAGTATTAGAAAGGACTAAGGACCAGGTGGAAACATTTTCAGAAAAGGAAACGGTTGTTGTTGTCAAGTGCAACTTTCTAGGACAAACGAGAACTCCAATCTGAAAGATAATTTATGGAGAACATTTACTAAATTTGAAAGGGGCCAAAGATGAGAAAAATATAATCCATCTGGGCAAGAGAGGCCTTCAGCACAAGGTCATAATGTAAGGTGACCAGACAATTTAACAACTTAACAACGTCCCGCGGCATTTTAAAATTTAACAATTTAACAACGTCGCACGGCATTTTAAAATTAAAATAGATATATCACAATACTATTTTTGCGTTCTATGAAAATTTTTGTTGCTCCATATAGACCAAATTTTTAATCTAAAGCCTCTCCCTCTTCCCCCTCCTCCCCGCAACCCCGGTCAATGGTGTCCCACTTAAAATCTGGTCACTTTATCAGAAAGGCACACAGGGATATACAGAGAACTGGACACTTGGCTAGGAGAAATTGTCACAAAAACATGACTGCCAGAAAATCAGTGCACCACAGCTGCCGGTGGAACTACAGACATGAGCATGGAGCCATGATTATGAAAATGTGTTATGCTAGTCAGAAAAGCTAACAAGGTTGGTTCAGGGGCTTGCAAACAAGCTAATTGGGCTATGGTTCATAACGATGTGACCCCACCACCCCAATTTCCATCAAGGACACACACAGAGAAGACCCTAAGGATTTCTAGGCTACCCCTCCCTATCCTGGCTAGGGGAGTGGCAATGATCCACTTTCTAATGCGCTCTGCCTACAAAGAACGCTGTTCACGTTGGATGTCAATGGTCAGAAAGAAATCAATGAAGACTTAATACATGTGGAGACTAAAAATGGATTGGGGGCTTTTATTTGTAACTGTCACCTTCCACACAGTGCTCAGGATTTGAGTTTTCATTTAGTCCCCTGGAGTCAGTGCCAACTCATAGTAGCCCAATGTACCATAGAACAAAACATGGCCCGGTCTGGTTCACAATTATTGTTATGCTGCAGTCTGCTATTGCAGCCAGAGTGTCAGCCCCGCTGATTGAGGATCCTCCTCTTTTTCCCTGATCTTTGAGGTTAGCAAGAGTCGTGTCCTTTTCCTTATATCAGAAAGGAAGACAGGAGAGTAGAAGGTTGAAACTCTTAATAATATGCTTATTATTCAATGAGGTCAGGAACAACCAGATGGACAAGGTGCCATCTCAATCCAGACATTTGAAAGATGGAAGCAAGTGAGAAATGTATTCCAAGCAAATGAAACTGCTGATGCCGACTCCCGGAGACAAGAGAGGGCCTTGTCATCTCTGGGAAACACCAGATCAGTGTAGCTGTAGCTGAATTTTTCAGGATTTCTCATCTTGAGAGTCAGTTCTCAGAACCCAGAGATCGTCTCTCTGCCATGCCCCAATCACTACCAGATCATCAGCGCAGGTTATCTTCATTCTTGTTCCTTGTGCTAATATCCTCCACCTACGGTGATCTTCAGAACTCGGGTCGCATGTTAACTAAAAACTAGAGCAGAATTGGGTTCTCCGCCACTTTCTGACTCTGTGAACCTCAGACAATGTATCTAACTTTTCTGATCTTCAAGGACTGTATCTCTCAAATGCACTGTTGTAGAATTAACTGTGTGATGATGTTTATAGAACCCCTAGTGTAATGTTCCATACTACTAATGAATATTTCTTAAATGTAACCTATTTCTTAGCTCCTTCCCTAAGTACCTCTATAATAAGGAGTGGACATCAGGCCCTACGAGGTCCCGGATTCCAATGGGAGCTTATCATTTGAAATCTCACATTTATTTTCTAACTAACACTTGCTTCTCCTAAAAAGCCAAATCTGCACTGTGTTCTCTATGCCTCTGTCCACTCAACTACAAAAGTATAGGGTGGTTTGGGAGGTCTTTCCAGTAAGCTTTGACTAAGGGAAGGCAAAATCATAAATAAGCAAAGCAGCAGGCAGAGGGAAAAGCAAGTGCTGCTTGTCCTGTACATGCAACTTCTTCTTCCTCATTTGTTCTTAGACTCATGGGTTGGAAAAAACTTGAATGCATGAGCTGTTCTTCTTTGCTACTCTGTGAAACCGCTAACTGTGGCCACTTAGATGAGCATCCTCTTTGTAGTTCAAGACTTCGGAAAGAAATGGTTTCTCTCAATGCTACTTCTTTTCTTTCTTTTTTTTTTCCAGTGTGATTGATTGTTACTGTTGTTGCTTCATGGAAGTAACACTTCTGGAGTCAATTATTTTATTCCATAACTGCTCACAGGTTGTTCACTTGGACTATTATTTGGGGAATAATTTGGTTAATTTTTTTTAATCCTTAAAATCAAATTCATTGGTTCATTTTACTTTTTTGTGGCTACTAAAAAAATTAGTTACATCTGCTGCTTGTATGTTGGTATGATGATGAACAGATTTCAACAAAGTTTGTGAACTAAGGGTAGACAGGGAAGAAAGGTCTGGCACCCTACTTCTGAAAAACATGGGAACCACATGGTCTGATTCACAAGTAATCATAGGATAGCTAGGAGCTGGCAGTGCTTCTTTTTCTTGTGCATGATGCTGCCACCTGAATGGCAAGTAGGAGATATAGACTCCAGCAATACCACAGTGCCCCAGCCATTTATTTGTGAAATATACTGAACCATTATTATGACTCCCAGACACTGCATACAGTTCATATGTAGAGAATTAGCCTTCTGGACCTTCTCACTGCAGACTCACAGTGACTTATAGACTGGGTCAAACTGCCCTGTCAGTTTCTGAGACAAAGCTGTTGAGAGGAGTAGAGAGTGCTCTCTTTATCCCAAAGAGGCTGATGGTTTCAAACTGATTGTAACCTAGCACATAACCATAATGCCACAAAGGAAGGGAAACTTTGCATACATTAAAGAGAATATGAGTTGTTGGGTATGCATAAAGGTTGTATCCTTTCAGCATACTTACTCGATTATATACTGAGAAAATTACATTAAAAATGAACAACATTAAAAAAAGAACACAGTGTCAGTGTGAATTAGGTCTTTTATGTCAATATGACACCCATAAGAAGATATGGGTAAAGTTGAGTCTGTCAATCATGTTGCAGCTTGATGACTTCTTTGGGAGGTGGTCAGACCAGCATGCTACCTGATCTACCTGTCCTGTCTCATCACGTGCTGTGCTACCTGTGGCCTCTGCAATGCTCTCTCTATTCCACCAGGCCCAGTTCGGTAGATGGTGTTTCTGTGCTGTGTGGTTCCATAGCCAGCACCACCCCATCTTGCCACATGTGCTGCCTGTGGTTGACTCCAGTCATCTTAAGCACCATTCCAGATGCCACATCTCCAGCCAGCCACTTCTCAGGGCTGTACCATGAAGCTCCACCACAACCTGTTTCCTTAGACTGTGCTACCTCCCCACTTCATCTTCCTACTGTCTGCATCCTTGGCCTTGGGATAGTGGTAACATGATTTGGAAGGCCCTTCAGGATATTAATTTTACCATGAAAGTGAGTTGAACTGAGCTCTTTGTACTGCTGTGAAGACTAATTTGCTGTTATATTCCTGTTGCTATCTAAGTGTGTGTGTGTGTGTCCCCTGCTTTTGCTTCTCTAGAGAATGCTGCCTGACACAATCCAGATTAGAAGAAGACTCATTAACAATCTACAATAGGCTGGTAGACTATTATTTGCTAAGTGGAAAGAGAACTTGAAGTGCTTACTGATGAAAATCAAGACTATAGCTTTAACTATAGATCATATCTACATCTATCTATAGCTATATATGTAATCACTGCCATTACATACACATAATACAGTACTATGCATCACTAAAAAACACTGATGATTGCATGAAGCATATCATCTCATGAGACTAAATGGAGGAAATTATGCTAAGCAAAATTAGTCAATCACAAAAGGACAAGTACAATATGAGTCCACAGAGGTAAGTCTAATCAGCACAGTAGATATAGAAGAAAAGTTACTTATCTCCTAGTTTACAGGCTGAAGTTCAGGTTATTGGGCAGGGGACAGACCAAACCCAAGGATACACATTCCAACACAAAGAAGGGGAAAGTGGGAGGGTGGGCAGGAAAGGGCAAAGATAAAGGGGCAGGTAAACCATAGCACTGGGGGAGTAGGGCACTAATCCACCCAGGAGGAGGGTATCATTTATGTCTCCACGGAAATGAGTGTGAGTGCAGACTCTCACATGAGGGTAATGTAACCATATAGAGAAACTCCAGAGAAGTCTACATAGCCAGCCTCAAACAGAGTCAACTTAATCCTCAACTCCTAGAAATATGTGCTAAAGAGGATAACACTAACACTGCTGGTTGGAGAGGGGCTGACCCACCACATCCATACAGAAGCAAACCAGTAAGGAAAAGAGAGAGTGAGGGACTAGACTATACTGGCACAGCAATTCCTGAGGATTATATCCCTGCACAGAGCTGCAAAGACACAGAAAGAACTGTAGGACCAACAGCAGCTTGACACACGATGTCCTCTCGCTAGAGTGTACTGCATGAGAGGACAATACTGGGGACACATGGCAGAGAGTGTGTCCAGTCTGACCATCCCTACAAAGGTGAACCAAGAAAGGAACATCACAGATCAACAACAGGAGCACAGCCAAGCCATAAATTCCCTGAGGAACCTCCAAACTAGACTTTAGGCTAGGAGGCATGGTTCCTAAGACCCCCTAAGTCCAGAGGGGAGACATAAAGTTCATTGGATAGACCTGGAATTAAATATGCTTTTTGAGGGGAAGGGGTGGTTTTTCCTAGTTTTTGCTCATTTTTTCACTTCCTATTCAATCTTGATTTACTTTTGTTTTGTCTGTTATTGTTGTTTTCCCATAAGATAAGCATGGGAAGCAAGCCTGGGAAGAAGGCAACAGAAATTATGGTTCCAGAGGGACCAAGAAGGAGGTGGGGAGGGTAAGGAGTGGTAAGCAAACAACACCATAGACGGGGGAACAAGTAGTAAATTAAAAGCAACAACGAGAAGGGCATAGAGATCCTGGGAGTGGTGGAGCAACAGCAATCTAGTTGAGAATAAATACTAAGAGGAAGAAAGGCAAGCATGGTGGTGGAGCAGGAGGAACATGAAAGGAAAGATAAGAAAGATCCAGGAAGCAAAGCTATGGATAGAGGAATAAATATGAGTGTGCACTTATGTAAAGATATTAATTCATAAAAATAGAGGTATTGACCTAGGTACATATATTTATATGGCAATACATTGAAGAAGTGGATGGATTTTGAGCTCAAGTCCTTCCTCGATGCAGGAACACTTTGTCTTAACAACCTGGAAATTTATAATGCTCACCCTTCGAGCATGATCACTGAAGACAAAGTGGATGTATAAGCAAATGTAGTGAAGAAAGCTGATGGTGCTCAGCTATAAAAAGATGTAACACTTGGGATCTTAAAGGCTTGAAATTAAACAAGAAGTCATCTAGCAGAGAAGCAACAAGTCTTAATGGAAGAAGCACACAGATGGATCACAAGGAAAGGATGAGTCAACCAGGACACAGTATAGCACTGATGAAACACACAATATTCCTCTGGGTTTTTTTTTTTTTGAAGTCTCTCCCCACTATCATGACGCCTGTCCTGCCATTAAGACATGGCTAGACTGGAGCATGTATACAGGTACAGACAAGAGCTCAGAGCATAGGAATCCAAGTTAGATAAACCCCTAAGGAACAGAAATGGGAGTAGCAATACCATGAAGTGTAGGAGGAAGGTTGGGATGGGGGTGAGGAAGGGGGAACCAATCGCAATGATGGGCACATAATTCCACCTCACACCAGGGGGTTATACAATAAGATGGGGGTAGAGAGACAGCAGCCAGTTAAGACATGTAAACAATAATAATTTATACATTATCAAGAGATCATGAGGATGGGGGAGGGGGAATAAAGAGGAGCTAATACCAAGGACTTAAGTAGAAAGTTAATGTTTAGAAAATGATGATGGAGGCTGAGCCCCAATGGTGTAATGGTTGTGCGGGGGACTGTGGCCCACTGGGATGGAGGTTCAATTCTAGCTCCACAGGAGCAAAGGCTGGGCCTCCTACACCCACCACCAGAGGACAGAGATGCCAAAAAATAAAACAAAACAAAAAAAAGAAAATGATGATGGCAACATATGTACAAATATGCTTGAAGCATTCGATGAATATAATGCTTTAAGAGTTTTAAGAACCCCCAAATAAAATGATTTAATAGATAAAGGTGATACCTGCAAAAGGAAAAAAATATCAACAATCTGCCATTGAGTTGTTGAGTTGACAAGACTGAGACTTCATCCCATGTATGTTGGACATTGTCTCAGGAAGGACCAGTTTCTGAAGAAGGGCGTTATGCTTGGTAACATCAGGAGTTAGTGAAAGAGAAAAGGACCCTCAGGAATACAATTAAAGTTTAGTAATTCCCCATGATGTGACCTCCCACAGCATAATTAACTCCATTTGGGGATCTGTTTTGAGCAGTCAGTCAACTTTCAGCAGATTAAAGTGGCATACAACCCTCTCACTCAGGTCACAGCACTGAAAAACTTCCTTAGGGAGGTAGCCATCTTCCTATATAAATAGACTTTGTGGAGAGCTTGCTTGCTTCTTGCTGTGTCTGGATGCTGCAGATGGCTCATTGACCTTTCCTTCTTTGACACTGAGTCAATGGCCAACCATATTTCCTGCTAACCATGGGAGCCATGAGCAGCCTACCTGACCAGCCACCTTGGATTTTGTGAAATCTGCAGCTACATGCCTGACCTGTTGGCTGTAGATTTATGTACCTCAGCATCCATCAGCCTGCAATCCTCCTGTTTAGTCTTTCTGATTCCTTGTTCACCTTCCTACTTTCTGGTTCATCAGCCACCACCTCCCTCTCCCCACCTCCACCACCCATAATTACATGAGAAAGGAGAAGAACATCAGACACTAGGGACTTACACTGAACTGGGTTTACCCATTTTTACAATTAGTCATTTCATTCACACACACACACACACACACACGCGCGCGTGCACACATACACACACACAATATCTCTCAAATTTTCTTTTCTAGAGAACCTGGTCTAACACTGTGCCTTTCTCTTTCCCTTTTGTGTCTGTTTTTAAAATCTATGTCTTTGTGATTTTGATAAATGATACTTTTTAAGTGTTATATTTGCATCACTTAGGGTAATTAGGTACCAACTTAACTTCTGTAACATTAGATAAATTATGTGTCTATATTATTCCTTTCCTCCTTTTGTTTAGGTTAACAGGAGTTACACATCTATGTTTCATGTCCATCTCAAAAACCAAACTCACTTCCATGCAGTTGCTACAGACTCAAAGTAACCTTATAGGACAGTGAGGAACTGCCCCTGTGAGTTTCTAAGACTCTCCCTTTTATAGAAGTAGAAAACACCACCTTTCTCCATTGATGGTTTTGAACTGCTGTCCTTGTGGATTTCAGCCCAATGCATAATCACTATACCACCAGGCTCGTTATGTGTCCTATAGATGTGCAGCCTCCCCACACCAAAATAATAATAACCCATGCCATTGAGTGGATGGTAACTCAGCATCCCAATAGAACAGACTAGACCTGCCCCTGTGAGTTTCTGAGACTGCGATTCTTTACAGAAGTAGAGAGCCTCATCATTCTCCCACAGAATGGCTGGTGGTTTCAAACTGCTGCTCTTGTAGGTAGCAGCCCAATACATAAACACTACACCAGCAGGGACCCCTAGAGCATACTATTATTGTGGACTTGTATATATTTATCAGAAACCATGAAGAAGAAAACACTCAGAATTATGCAGCATAGATTCATTATCATTAGCCCTTACCCATGTCCATGAATTTCCCTTTGAGCTATTTCTTTCTATAGAGAAGTTTGAATTACTTTCTGATGCTCTTTCCCTTCCAGCTTCCATTAGTATTTTTTATAGGACTGATCTGATGTGTGATCTGATATATCCATCAAAATCACATGTGACAATAATCAAAAGACTTTGGAAATTATTAAATTAAGATATTTAAAAAGTTATCTTGGAAAAGTGCTATATTAATGAAAACAAAAGTCTGATCATAAGTAGATGTCCTTACATTTGATCATCGTTATCATCATCATTTCATTGGTGCTGCTTCTGTGTCTTTCATTTATTGTTTTTAGCCTGATCCCCAAGGAGTCATAGTGGCACAGGGGTTAATTCACTCAAACCAAAGGTCACCAGTTGCAATCCACCATCCATTCCAGAGAAGAAAGATGTGGCAATCTGCTTCCAGAAAGATTACCCCCTGAAAACCCCTTCTAACTCCATCCTAGAGGGTCCGTATGAGTTGGAATCAACCCAACAGCAATGGCTTTTTAACGTGATCCCAGGCAGCTGCTTTCCCACAAAGAATCTTTCATCTTTTACCAGGGAGAGTAACATAAGGTTAAAAACACAACCAGACACAGCCCATCTCCCTGAAGTTTCAGCTTGGAGGTGGGTATGTGCAGTGCCGGAAGCTCATAAAGTTGGTTTGAAGGAGGGATTATCTTGATCTCTGAAGACAGAAGACATTAACAAGAGATAGAAGGCTGCTGTACGCAGACCTATCCAGAGGGAAAGCAGGCCAGACTCCCCTTTCATTGTCCTTGGCTGTGAAGAAATCTTCAAAGAGGGCTGCTGCAGACATGTGGGCCAGGCAGAGTCCAGCTCTGCTGCTTCTCACCCACTGACCTCTGGTCTAAGTGACCATAGGCAGAGAGAGAGAGAGAGAGAGAGAGCCACTGTAGAGATCAAAGCCCTGGCTTTCCTCATTGCTTCTCTTCACTCTGGTATTGATGAGGCTACTAAATGAGGAAGAGGGAGGACAAGAAAAAAGCAAAGGCAGTCTTACCACGAAGTAACTCATTGCTGGGTGCATAAGAAACCTTGGATCCAAGTATCACAGGCCAAGTGCTGGAAGGCCCAGCAGTTCTCAAAAACACAAACAGCTGAGAAGATTTCTGGGTTGACACAGAGGGACAGACATTCAGTCTGGGCAATGACTGTGATAGGGAGACCCTCTCACTAAAAAGGATCCCCTTGCAGTCAAAGCCTCTGACTCATATACAACTGTCAATCCAGGGGTCAGAGGAAGAGACCAGAGGTAAGTAAGGCTAATCCACTTTTTCTCCAAGGCACTTTCTTCCTCCTGTTTTGAAATTGTGTCCCACCACAGTCTGTGCAGGGATAACATCTGAGTTCTAGGTAAATATGTTTGTCACTCCAGTTCTTAGTTCTCCTGTTGGGTAACCAGCCATCTTGGTTGGTTGTCCAGGGCTTTCTGACTTTAACACTAAAACTCCCAAGTCTTAGGCAACTCCCGATGCCAGGAGAACTGGGTCAGCTCCATGGAAAAAGATTACACATATGACTAACATATTTGTAGAAAGATCACTGTACTGGCTTAAAGATGCCTACCCCCCTCTCCCCAACCCTGAAAAAAAAAACAGATATGCCCATGTTAATCCACAGTACTTGTGAACACTTTTCTTTGAAAAAATGTCTTTGCAGATGTTTTTAAGTTAAAGATTTCTAGATGAGATCATTCAGATTTTTGTGGCTGGACTCCAAATCCATGGATAAGTGTCCTTATAAGAAACAGAAGAGGGAACATATGGAGACTCTGGAGCAAAGAAGATGTGAAGGCAGAGGTAGATACTGGAGCCATCAGAAGATGGGAGACAGAGAATGGAATTCCCTCTTGAGCCTATAGAGGAAGTGCAACCTTGCTGGCAACTTTATTCTGGACCTTCAGATTCCATACTGTCAAAGAGTACATTTCTATTGTTTTAAGTCACCCAATTTGTTGTCATTCATGACATCACCCACAAGACATGAACACAGAGAGAGAGCCTGATGTTTGAGACTGTCCCTTGAATTCATATCTAGGTAAGGTTTTACAATGAAGACCCTGGGCAGATGAAATTATTACGTTAATCAGACTGAGGAAAAAATAGAAGTATTCATCCTTTGGTATCAATAATGAATTGAGTAGATTGACATTCTTCACAAATATCAGACTATTGGGTTTCATTGTTTGTGAATTTACCTTTGGTGGTAATATAGTTCATATTGCATAAAAAATTTTTCTATGCCCTACCTAATGCTGATGGGAAAAATTGAAGACATTGATAATATATGTTGACTGGCTAACTGGCTGAATTAATCACACCCAGCAATACATATATGTATAGAGAACAACACAGTCATGAAGGTTTCACATTTTGCCTACTATATATATTGTCTCATTTTTTTAATTTAAAGGGTTTTTTATTCATCAATTGGAATGTCCAAGATAAATTCCAAAAATAAGAAAAGCAACAACAATTATAAATTTTATATATATAAATATATATATAAAAGATTCCAACCTGATAATAGCGTAGAATGGGAGAAAAGGGACTCAACCACCATATTGACTTCCTAATTCTGGTTCTAGAATGGAATAACTAGTGGCTATTCACTTATTTTGCTGTCATGTGATAATGCCTCTCTAATCTTTATCTGAATCATCTACACAATCATGAGCTTCAGCTAAGTTCTTTCTAAAATACTCTCATACTTTATCAATCTACTTTATATTGACTTAAGAGATATCGTTTTATAATGACATTTTAAGCATTAAGCAAGTTGCTTCCATTAAAAAATAATTATATTCCTATATTAAGAATCACATATGAATCTAGTCTGATCAACTTATTTTGTTTCATGTTGAAGAGATTGCCTTGCTTTTTGCTTGTTTTTAACAGTTTTATTGGCATATAATTCACATAGCATATAATCCAACAGATTAGGAAGAGATATACAATCACCCCAAAATATTGATTTATCTAGTGTGGATTTTATGTAAAGAAACACACACAATGGCAAAGTAAAACAGATTGAAAACCTCCATTGAAATTAAAGCAGCAAATATTAACTGGAACAAATTTAAAGTCAATCAAAAGAGAGATTGGATGACAAAGTGTTAAATTTTCACCTATATGCAAAGGCAGTAATAAACTTTCCAATATTCTGCAGAGAGCAAGGTTATTCACATTCTTGATGTATAAGAGTGGACCTCCCCCCAAACGGAAAAAATTCCTCTGTGCAGAGCTTTCACAGTATGCATTTTTTTCTGCTCAGAGCATCTATCCACTTGCTCTGAGTTAGTGCACCTAGTGGCATCACTTGGGAGGGTTCTCTCTGGTCACAGTGAACTTTTTCATAAAAGCAATTTCACTTGAACCTTGTTTAGTGGTATCTGATTTTTAAGAGAACAGCATGTAGTGTGAAATTTTGTTTCCTGCTGTGATAGTTTGGGTAGGCTAAAGAAACAAATTCATAAACATACATATGTATATAAAGGACAGAGATTTATATATAAGAGGAATGGAACACTGAGAAAGCATCCCAACCCAGTTCAATCCAAGTCCATAAGTCTGGTATTAGCCCATATGTCCGATACCAATCCATAAGTCCTCTTCAGACTCAAGAAGCACATGTAATGATTCCAGGACAATTACATGCCAGTGGGTGCAGAGTCTTGTGTATCCAGTGATGGTAGAAACATCTCAGCGCTGGCAGGGACCTCTCTGTGACTTCTCAAGCATCTCAGCACTGCCAGAGTCTCTACATGGCTTTTCCGACTTCAGAGGTCTGGTAGCATCAGGGTAAACCCATGTGGCTTCTCCTCTGAGTAGTCTCACAGGAAATCAACCTCATGCCTTATCAATAAAGCATCTCCAAGTGACTGAGTCATAAGTCTCTGGCCTCCAAGGGGGAAATACGGCCAGATTTCCCAGAATTCTCAAGAGAAAGCCATGCCTACACAGAGGTCTCATTGGCTATCTCCAGATTGACAGGCCAGACTCCACCTCTACAGTCTCAATTCTGAAATTGGAACAAAAGTACATGACTGCCACACCAGCTCAGGAAAACTGCCACAGGAACTGTTGTGATGTTGAACACAACTTAAGAGGCCAGCACTATGGGGAAAATGCATGTGTATGAATGGTTTTCTCATTTCAAAAAAAGATAAAGTGTTCATTGATGACAGACCTCATCTGGATATTCATCAACTTCCCAGATGGATGAAAATATCAACTCATAGTGCATTTGGAGTTCATTCCACCAGGTCAGATTGTTAATCAAGCTATCTATTTAAACAGGTTCTGAAAAGATTATATAACATTGTATGACACAAAATGAGGCAAAGTGGAGACTTGTTTTGCCACCACAAAAATGCATCTGCTCACACAGCCATCTCAGTGTGCCAGTTTTGGGCAAAACAACACCATGCATCTCCTGCCACCCACTCCTTACTCATATCACTTCACTCCTGCAACTTCTTTTTGTTTCCAGCAATGAAGAGGGCCATGAAAGGACAGTGATTTGACAACACAGAGGAGTTAAACAAAAAAAGTGGAGATGCTATCAGCCATCAAAAGAAATGAGTTTCAAAAATATATGCAAGAATGAAATATCAAATTTGACAAATGTATTAAATGTGATGGAGAGTACTTAGAAGGTGATAAGATTGTTTTGTGAAAAAAAATTTTAAATACGTAGCTTTGAAAAAAAAAATCTGATTTGGGGGGAGTGCACCCCCTCATATGGTCAGTTGAGATTCATTGGAAGCTTCATCCACATATATTTGTTCTTTTTTAAAAAAACAAATCTGAAATGATTTTAAAATGGGTAAAAAGGGAGATCAAATGAAAGACATTACATTTGAACCTAACTATATCAGCCATAATCGACTTTACAATGCTCTGTCTGATAAAAAGATACACGTCCCTCACCTATGGTGAGAGGAGAGTCACAGGGAGTTTAATCCATGTGTGGCCATGGCAGATGCAGATTAGATCTTCACTGCATTCTGATATCATTCTTTCCTTCAGATATGGATTTCATTATTTACTATCCTCAGATCACATAGGCTGGTATGATTTTTCCACTTGAATTAGTGGACACCTCACTTAGACAAGCAGTTAAGACCCCACATGCAATTCTTTCTGATAGCCGGGCTAGTTTCTTTGCCACAAGAAACTAAAACTAGTTTCTTTGCCACAGATTAATGAGATAAAACTAAGACCATAATAGTAAGAAGAGTAAATATGAAAGAACTGGAGGACAGCTATGTTTCATCAGTGCTGTCCTGCACCCTGGATATACCATCCTCTCCATGTGGCCCTTCTGTGAGATAGCTTACAGGTGGGTTTGGGGTCTCCACTTTGTCTATGCATCTTCACGTCAATCTGACTGCTTGCTTTTGAACTTCTGATATTCCTGTTGACACCTCATGATGACACAGGCTAATGTGCTTCCTGCATGTGGGCTTTGTTGCTTTCCTGCTAGATGGCCGCTTGCTTTATTACAAGCCTCTTTGGCTTTCTCCTTTGGTTTCTTTAGTAGTGATCTGTAGTTTTCTTTGTACAGGTCCTTTATTTCTTTGGTTAGGTTCATTCCTGAGTATTTCATCTTTTATGCAACTTTTGTAAATGGTATTATTTTCTTGATGTATTTTTCAGAGCTCTCTTCTCTGACATTCAAGAATCCAATTTATTTACTTGTAAATCAGGTATCCTGCTACTTTACCAAATCTCTCTATTGTTTCCAAAAACCTTGTTGTACAATCTTTTGAGGATTTCAACATATAAAGTCACATTGTTTGTCAATACTGAGCATTTTACTTCTTTGTCTAATTGTATTCTTTGACTTCTTTTTGCTGTCTAATGGTGCTGGCTAAGACTGTCATAAGATGTTGAAAAGAGTGATAGAGGGAAACTTGAGTGGTTTCTGTTATCAAGGGAAATATTTTCAGTTTTTCCCCATTGAGCAAGAAACTACCATTGGTTTGTCATAAATAGATTTTTTATGTTCAGGAATTTCCTTCTATTTTTATTTTGTTGAGTGTTTTTATCCAAATGGGTGGTGGATGTTGTCAAATGCTTTTCCTTTATGTATTGATAGGATCATGTGATTCTTATTCTTTGTCTTGTTTATGTGGTAGTCTATAATGATTGATTTTCTGATGTTGAAACACTCTTATATCTCTGGTATCTTATTTGATCATGGCAAATTATTTTCTATTATAAAAACATTCAAATAATTCATATATTTTTGTCAAACTCAGTGTCATAATATTTGAGTTCCCTCCACTCCATCAAAATGCTTACGTATATTAAAGACAAAATTTTTGTCAAATGAAAAAATAAAACAAGGTTATCTTGAAACATATTAAATAAAAAGGGTTTGGTGTAGCTTGATGAATTATGACAATATTAACATACTTAAGAAATGAAATATATGGAGCACACTAGAAGAATCTTTAAGACCTTTTCCATAAGTTACTTCTTCCAGTGTCCTATACTACTATAATTTTGATTTTCTATAAATTGTTTTTAATGTCACTGAATTCTAATGATCAGAATTTTGTTGACAATTTTTTGGTTATGCTTATGAGGAATATTGGCCTGTAGTTTTCTTTCCTTGAGGGGTCTTTGGTTTTAGTATCATGGTAATGTACTCTTCATAAAATGACATCATGAACATTTTTATCCCTTTCTATATTATTGCCTGTGTAGAATTGGTGACAGCTCTTTTCTGAATACATGGTAGAAGTCCCTGTGAATCCACCTACCTGCTCCTGGGCTGTCCTTGACTGGGAGTTTTTTTAATAACCTTCTTTACTTCTTCAGTAGTTTTGCTGCTATGAAGATTCTCTACATCAATCTGTGTTAACTTGAGTAGATGGTGCATTTATAGACATTTGTCCATTTTCTCTATGTTATCAAATTTGTTGGAACATGGTCTTTCATAGTAGTATTATTGTTCTTTTTGTCACATTTATATCTGTTGTGATGTTACCCTTTCATCTCTAAATCTAGATGTTTTTATCTTCTCTTTCGTTTCCCTCATTATGCCAATTTGGTTAATCCTTTCAAAGAGTCAACTTCTTCTCGTTGTTGATTTTTTTCCTTGTTGTTTTATCCTTTGGTTTCCCTCTTCATTTATTTCTACTCTAATCTTGATGATTTTTTTACTCTTATTGGTTGAGGGTTAATGCTGTTATTCTTGTTCTAGTTGTCAGAGATGTTTTCATAAAGTGCTGTCTTTATGTGTATCTTTTCTTTTCATGTTTTCATTCATTGTTATAATTGTTCTCTAATAATTGCTTTTGCTGTATCCCAAGGTTTGGTTTTGCTGCATTATCATTTTTCATTTCTTTAAGGAATTTCTTAATTTTGTCCTGTATTTAATTTATTACTCAGTCATTTAAAAATGGCATGTTCTTCATTCTCCTTGTGTTTGGATTTATGCTTTTGTTTTTATTGTTTTATTATTTTTGTTTTATTGTTTTTATTTCAAATTTAAAAGTGTTTTGCTCTGAGAATTTGAATCTCAATTTTTAAAAAATCTTAAGACTTTCTTTGTGACCTAACATATAGTCTGTTCTAGAGTATGTGTCATGTGCTCTGGAGAAAAATGTATACTATGTTGTCGTTGGGTGGAGTGCTCTGTATATGTCTAGGAGGCGGAGCTGGTTGACTGTGTTATTTAGCTTCTTTACTTCTATGCTGTCGATGATTTGCTTTTCTTCAGAGTCACGTGTTAAAGTTTCCTACTATTATTGCCAAGTTGTCTATTTCTCTCTTGAACTTTGTGAGAGTTTGAATGATCAGTTTCAAGAGTTTCTCATTAAATTGGCATCTGTGCTGAATATTGTTGTTTCCTTTTGTTTCATTATTCTTTCATCATTAGGTCATTTCCATTCTTGTCTCTCATGCTATTTGCCCTGAGGTCCATTTATCAGAGATTATCACTGTCATTGATGGTAAATTATTCTTCACCCTTTGATTTGTAGTCTATTTTTGTCTTTGAGTTTAATTTATTTCTCTTGTAAGTAGCATATAGACAAGTACTGTTTTCTTTTTTTTTTTCAATGATTTTGTTGGAGGCTCTTACAGCTCTTATAACATTCAATACATCATTTGTATCAAGCATATTTGCACACATGTTGCCATATTCATTTTCAAATATTTTCTGCTTGAGCCCTGGTATAAGCTCCTCTTTCCCCCTCCTTTATTTTTTGTAATCATTTTATTGGGGGCTCATACAACTCCCATCACGATTCACACATACATCAATTTTATGCAGGTTACATTTGCACAGTTGTTGCCATCATCTCTCTCAAAAAAATCCTCCCTCCACTTAGGCCCCCAGTACCAGCTCCCCATATTTCCCTCCCCTCCCCTCCCCTATGAAGACTTAATAATTTACAAATCATTATTACTTTTTCATATCACTCACTGTTCAATGTGTCCCTTGACTCACTTCCCTGTTGTCCGTACCCCGGAGAGGAAGTTATATGTAGATCCCTGAAATTGGTTCCCCCTTTCTATTCTACAACCTCTCCACCCTCCCAGGATCACCACTCCCACCACTAGACCTGAGGGACCATCTATCCTAAATTCCCCATGTTTCCAACTCCAGTGTACATCTCCTGGTCTGGCTCGATTGTCAAGTATAATTGGGATCATGATAGTGGGAAGGAGTTTGTTGTTGTTTTAGAATGACATGTATGCCTTCTTGCTTGCCTGGTTTCTGCTGAGAAGTTCAAGTTTATTCTTATTGGCTTTCTTCTGAAGGTGACTGTTCTTTGTTCCCTAGTTGCTCTCAGGATTTTCCTTTTTTCCTTGAAATTTAATAAAGTCAAACTATTTCTTTTGGGATATAAGCTGTTTGAAGTGACTTTAGCTTCTGGAATAATTAATTTCTCTTCCTTTACAGTGTTGGGAAAATTTTTCCCTATAATTTCTTGTACTGTTTTCTCTAATATGTTTTCTAATTCTGCTATTGTGTTGCTTACCTTATGGTAATCCTTTGGGTGTAAGAGCTGTAGTTTTTCAATTCCTTTCATTTTTTTTCATTGTAATTTCCCATATCTCTTGAAAGTGCCTAGACATCATTCTTCTGAATTCTATTTTTAGAAATTCCAGGGTACATGTTTCAGAGTAGACCTTAGGGTTTGATTTTGGGGGGTATACTATAGTTGAATACTGTTTCCATAACCTCATTGTGCAGCATTGAGTGTGAGTGGATGGCTGGGTCATTTAGGGGTTGTTAGATCAATTGAGAGGTACAGGAAAGGACCAGGTAACACGGTTGGGGGGGGATGTAGGAAAACAGTGAGATAACAGTAAGTGAGGAAGGTGGTGGTAAGAAATGAAGAGAGATAATAATAATAATGCGTAATAACAATTGGTCATTTAAATGGACCAACATATTTGATAAAATTATGGAACACTTTTTAAAAGAGCACTTTAAAGGAGGTAATAAGAATTAGTAGTTGGAAATATATTTCATGAGAAAAAGGAGAGAGCAGAATGAGATAGTGGGTGGGGGAGAAAATATGTGTAGGCTAGTAATTGAAGAAGAAAAGGATTTATGTACATACATCTATTTAGAGGAAAAGGTAGAATTAAAGAAGAAAAGGAGATTAAGACAAAAGGGAGAATAAAGAAAACGGAGGAGGAAAGGGCAAAAAGAGGCACAGAATATAAGGGAAAATGGAGGAGTCCTGGTCTGGGTGTGAAGTTGTGTTGTTAGGCTTATGCCTTCAGAGACATGCCTGCTGGAGAAAGGAAGGTGGGACATGGTTTCACTGGATATACCCCCACATTGGAGGAGTGCAGTCTGATAGAGGATTGGAGACATCAGAGGAAGACAAAGGATGAAGAAGAAAGCAATGGAAGTGTTTCCAGGATTGGTGGTCTATGCTGGCTAGGGAGGGGGTCTATCCAAAGCTGCTCTCACAGGCTCCACGCAGGCCTCTTGGAGTCCAGTGGGGCAAAAGGTGTGTCTGATGAGTTAAAAGCAAGGGTTCAGAAGGCAGTCAGTGAGCGCCCACAGTTCATTAGCTCTGGGGAGGGGGTGCACAGAAAGGCTGGGAAACTGGTCAATCATGAAGGAGAGTTGATAACAGGCTGGAGCTGTTGATCTTTACAGGTGTGACTGTACTGCCTCTTCCTCTCCATTTCCACAAAGTTCAACTCTAAGGAACTTCGGTATACTTAGTTTGAAAGTTGTTGTTTAGGCTTCCGGGAGCTGAGGACTTCCCTTTTGGAGACTTTTCTGCACTTGTTACCTGGTAATCATGCTACTCTCTTATCCTTCTTGCCCACATAATGCTAGAACAAAAGACAAATGCATATTTCTTCAGTCACATCCATTACCTGAGAGAGAAATAAAGGACTAAATAGATGTGCCTGATTCAGGACTTCTAAACTTCAAAACTATTAATATTTTGGCTGGATGAATATTTGTTCTGTGCAATAGAGGATGTTTAGCAGCATCTTTGGTCTCTAATGACCAGATGCCAAAAGTAACCTCAGTTATAACACTCAGACATTGACAGGAGACCAACATGACCCTGGCAGACAAATACTGCTCTCACCTTTCCTCATAAGCATATTGTTGTTGTGGGAAGCCATGTATTACAGCGTAGAATGACTTCATAGTGTTTCCTCAGCTATAATCTTAACAAAAGCAAGTATCTCCTTTTCTGCTGCAGAATCACTTGTGGGTTTGATCTACAGACCTTTACCTTAACAGTTGAGCATATAATTTCCAACACCAATGAAGTGAAGCATAAATAATTTCCAACACCAATGAAGAAGCTTCATTAGCACATGGGAGGAAGAAAAAACAAGTTTGTTTTCTTGAAAGCCATGAAGAGTCCTTTCCTGAAGGGGTCACTTGCTATAGGAGCAAGACTAATGAAGGATGTACATTAGGACAAAAACACCAGCCATCTCCCCATTTTGCAAGTTCCATCCTAAATAACCCTTCCTCCCTTTATTCCACACCTTGTGCTCCAACCACCCACTGAAGCCCATCTTGCTTGATAGTGCTATGGAGATGGTAGAATCACTGCAGTTATGGTATGCTTTCTCTGACTGGACAGATGTCTCTGCTTCAAGAAAACCATGTCAGCACACACACACACCCCACCAATCTACAGCATGATTTATGTTCAGAAAACTGTATGTCCAGAGCCATATGGTCATTTCTCCTTCTATTTATTCCATGACACCTTTTCAGGCACAGGGTGGCTGCTTTACTATGACCACTACTGTGTATTGAGTCTGAGAAACAAAATTTACGTTAGGAAAGCAAATGGAGGACAATGCTAATTCCTTGTCAGATAATTGACTATCTACTATTAAAGACATCATTGGAGAGCGGAAATAAAACTGAAAATTCTCTCCAAAGTTGCCAAAACCCCAGCCAGGATAAAACAAATTCAGATGGCATGGCAGCCTTACAAGCCTGAATGAAAAATGACTAAATCAAACCAACTTTTGTACCACAAGAAGAATGGGTAAAACTTTTAACCAATTAAAGAAACTCCATCGTGATCAAATATGAGGCCATAATTATTACATGGAACAGTAAACATTTTAATTGTATAATTAGATACAAATGTAAGGTTTTTGTTTTCTTTTTATGCGTTTGTATTTTTCAGCTTTCATGGTCAGTGACCTAATGCAGTGATTTAATTACCTCCGAGTCAGTCAGTTAAGCTAGCTGTCTGAAAACTGCCTTTCACAATGCCCTGAACTGACCTGAAGTGAAATTCAAACCCACCCTTTGTGCCCAGGACTTTTCTGACAACAAAAGGAGTATTGGTTCTCCCTTTCCCAGATAGCAGCCTGGGCATCGTTCCCAGAGCCCTCTCCTCTGTGCTACATCTCCTTCGTCTACCCCTTCCTTGCCCTCGCTCCACCCTCCAGCTCCTTCGCCACCAGCTACAGAATGGAAAGGAGCTCTGAATCTGCATTGGTGTTCTCAGTTGTCACCAAAGCAAGAGCGTGGTGACTGGTTCATAGGCCTAACAGAAGCCACGGCTTGCTGCTCAACTTGGATTCACAACGATGCTAGAGCTGCTACGTCGGGTTTCCGAGGCTGCAGATCTTTAGGAAAACAGGCTCCCAAGAAGTGACTGGTGGGTTCAAACCACCAGATTTTCTGTTAGCAGTCCAGTGCTTAGTGCATTGGGCCACCAGGTTTCCTTCCTCTATGTCTATCAGGGGTCCTCAAACTATGGCCTGCAGGCCACATGCGGCCCACCAAGGACATTTATCTGGCCCACCAGGTGTTTTTGTTACTGTTGCTGTCCTGCTTAGCACCCAACTCATCCCGGGCCCGCAGTGAATTTGTTCACAGTTGTCTTTTTTTTTTTAATTTTACTATAGTCCAGCCCTCCAGTAGTCTCAGGGCTAGTGAACTGATCCCATGTTCTAAAAGTCTGAGGACCCCTGGTCTAAGTGTATAAAATTCTTCACACCCTAACAGTTATTGTCTACAAACCAGTTCTACAGGAGAAGATCTTCAGCAGGCATCATGAATCAGTTGAGGAGTTCGAATCATTGCCTGGTAGAATGAGCTTCACAGGGACTCTGCTTGTTCAGAGATTGGAATTAGACAAGAAAACCTTCAAATTTCCTCACTTTGGTTCAAATGTTACGTAAGTGAGGAGAAATATCTTACAAAGAGGCTCAAGTGGATAATGAGAGGTTCCTCAGTGTGTCACCTTTGTGCTTCCTTTGCAAACAACACTGCAAATTGCATGTGTCAAAGATAGAGTTCATTTGAACGGTGCCTGATACATTGAAGAGAAGAACATGGGGAGGGCCTGTGTAGATGAGGACTTCTCCCTCCATCCCCTCTCTCGATGACTCTGCTGTTGGGTTCCAGTTCTCTATTAGGATCGCTGCCTATCAATATCAGGTGTTCATTTATATTATTTTCTTGGAACTGCTGCAAATGACCACAAACCTTGAGGCTTCAAACAGTCAATATTTATTCTGTTGGCCAGAAATACAAAATCAAGGTACTCATGAGACCTTTCCAAGTCTCTAAATAAAGACCTTCCTATCTTCTCAAAGGAGTTGTCATTGACTTTACAATCCACCAGAATAATGCAGGATAACCTCACCTTGAGCTCCTGAATTTAATTGTAATTGCAATGATCCTTTTCCAAGTAAAGTCACATTCACAGTAACCACAGATTCATAGAATTTATCTTTTGGGGGCTACCATTTAGCTCATTGTACTATTCTTTTTAAAAAGTATAAACATGTTATAATGCAGAAAATCTAATGGTATTGGGATCAGAAGCTGCTGCTTTAGGAGAGTCAATCAATGTCAGACAGCTTTCTTGTGATGTTTAAGAGATACTGGCTAGTCCTTTGAATCTTTTCTATTAGAAAACCCTTGTTTCTGTTGGCTAAAGTCTAAAAAAAATCTAGCATTATAGAATTTTTAACACACTAATTTTTCAGTATTCACTTTTAAAGGTTTTTATATGTAAAAAAGAGTATATCCATATCCTTGGATGTCCATATTCTTAGTCTGGCTTCTCTACAGAAGCCAAACCTTGAAAGTATGTATCAGTAGACTTTACGACATTTATGGGAAATTCCCAGGACCTTTTAATTCCATTCTTCCATGGGCTTTTAAAAATCTCTTCAGATAAATAACTTGTAGGTGCTAGCAGTTCCTAAATTCATGGGTAAGACAACAGGTTAATCACCTCTGCACGTTACAGAGGTTGATGAACCCAAAATTTGCAGGTCAGTCACCTTACTGGAGGCCTTTGAAGACCCACAGTGCTGTGGGAGCTTGCATATCCCAAATCTGCAGGTCAGGCACAAGGGAATTCTGAAGGTTCATGTCACAAGGATTAGAGGTCACGCCAGGTCCATGGCCTAGAAAAACTTCCAATTACGTGTCAGGTAGGCTACACCCCCAAAGAAAGCCCCCTTTCCACTGACTGGCTGCTCACCTCACTTCACAAAATAGAAAGTAATTGCTTAGTGCCTTCCAAACAATTGAGAATCAGCACCCAGCCAAATTGGCACATTCGTACTAACCAATCCACTGAGCATCCACCCTGTTGGGTTCCTAGCCACAAGGTCAACATTTTTAAACCAGCGGCTGCTGTGGGAGAAAGATGAGGCTATCTACTCCCATAAAGAGCTGCAGTCTCAGAAACCTGCCAGAGCAGTTCTCTTCTGTCCTACAGGCTTTCTAGGAGTTGGAACAACTCCATGGTAATGCGCGAGAATATCTCACCCATCATAATGGTTCCAGGGAATTCTTTCAGAATCCTAGCCCAGGCTGGGGGGAGAGGGGATGGCTGCTGAGGAATCACCCAGAAATATAATCTTTTTATAGATAATATCTTGGGATCAAATACTGGAATACTTTGATCTTGCAACATTTATAAAACACAGTGCCATTGACAGAGTATCAGATAGTCTGTTCATATTATTGCTCCTTTATGGATGATGGATAGTTGTTTTTGAGTCACTTCTAACTCACGGTGTCCTAAGGCACAACAGTGTGAAATGTTATTCATGACTGCATTGTCTTCACAGTACTGGGTTGTCGCAGCTCACTGTTACTGCTGTGGTGTCAGTCCATCTCATCAAGGGTCTTCTTCACTGACCCTCTCTTTCCTAAAGCCATGTCCAAAGGACGCAGCACAGACAATGTTCTGTTGTGACCCATAAGGTTTTCAGTGACTAATTTTTAAAACATTCAGGTACTAATTTATCTTAGTCTGTAAACCCTACTGAAATCTGTCTACAATGGGGAACCTTGATGATATTTGAAATTCCACAGGCACAGCTTCCAGTATCAGAGCAACACACAAGTCCCCAGTTTCACAAACTAATAGATAGAGAATGGGCTCCTTGTATATCATCTACATATTAGTTCTATAGTTTACTTCACAGAGAAAATGGTCATTTGGAAGACTTGTTTAATATTTCACCATCTATAATTCTCAGCAGCTGCTAATATGTTAAGCAATATGATCAATGAGACCAAAGACATATCTCTTGGTCTTATTCTCAGAGAGATTTGCAGGTTTGTTTTATGTGGGTTGATTTGCTGCAGTGACTCAGTTTCTTCACTTGTAAAAGGATATCAGTTTGTGTGTCACCCTCTATGTTAGTCAGGGTTCTCTAGAGAAACAAAACCAAGACACCAGCAGTTCTCTTTGTATATTTATATAGACAGAAGGATATATAAAATAAACAATAAACTGTTAACTAATCTATAAAGCAGTATAAATGGATGAATGCAACTCACTTACGTGAGACAGCTAGTAGACTGGCAGTCCTTGGAGTCTTGAGGAGCGTGATGAAGCAGGGCTTGAAGGAACCTCAACTCACAGCAACACAGTTCCCAATTAGGTGTCCCACCTAGGTAGTGTGGCTTGGAGATCGAGGCTCAAGACGAACAATGCAGTCAGCTGGTCCAAAGATCCAAGAGCAAGAGGGCAAGGGAGGGGCTCGCTGAGCCATTTCTGCTCCACCCTTCAATTGATCCCAGTGTGCTCATTGGCCATGTTTGCACAACAGACCCACCCACCTTCTTTGGCCATGTTGGCACAACAAGCCTTCCTATCACACCCTCAGTTGGAGAAAATCAGAAGTTAAAGTCACAATTAAACAATTGATTGATGTGACTTGATGTTTTCTAGAATAGGGAAGACACCAGCAGGCATTCTTATTACAGAGGATAAACAGGTAAATATATTCTTTGCTAAGATCTTCAAAAGAGAGGACATGGTTTAATCTAGAATATGTCAAAATTCTATGAATCCTACACTTGTGTGACAATTGTTTAAATAACTTATGGAGGGTGTAGAATCTATTCTTTATTTTTAAGTGGATGCTTATTTTATTTATGGCTCATGACCAGATAACAACAAGATGACCTCTTATGGTCATGTTTCCTACAATTATTCAGGAAAATGCTTTCAGATTTTTTTTTTAAAGTTCAGTAGAACATTTATTTTCAAATAAGCTTAACAAAATATCTCTTTCTAACTGAACTGAAATTGTCTGTGTAGTATCAGAGAGCATTTATTGTGTACTTAGTCTGATATAAAATGTTATTTAACTATTTTCTTAGCTGTTTAAGATGGTGCAATATGATCCTCTGGTAAGAGCTTATCTACACAATCTGAGCTTCAAATGTCCAGATGTATGTCAACCATTTTCATTCAAATGCTACTTTATATTCATCCATCATCTCTATTACATTTGGAGAAGACATTTTAAAAAACTATTCCATATCAGGTATAAGGTAAATATATCTCTGAGTTCAACCAGAAAAAATCAAGTGCTGTACTGACCAAGGACAGGAAATTTCAACCTGTAGGTTCTGGGCCACCATTAGCTTACAAAAGAACTAAGCCAAAAAGACATCACCAATTTTCTAATTTGCGTATGTTGTTTTTGTAGAAGTTAATGAACAAATAAATAAACTTGGAAGCCAAATGTTGCAGTCATGTACTTGTATCATTTTCATGATTGGGAGTTTAGGGGTGGAGTCTAGCCTCTCAATCTGGAGATAGCCACTGAGTAGTCAATAAGGCCTCTGTGTGGGCATGGCTTTCTCCTGAGAATTCTGGGAAGTCTCATGGTATTTCCCTCATGGAGATGAGAGACCATTTTTCCTGGTTGTTGGAAGTCGCTCCACTGACAAGACAAGATGTCAGAGTCTGAGGAACCGGAGGAGCTGGAGGATAAGCCACAGGGACTTATCCTGATGGAACCTGACCTCTAAAGCCAGAAAAGCCACAGAGAGACCCCTGCCAGCACTGAGATGTTTCTATCTCCAATGGATACTGGTGATGGATCCTGAGCCCTGGAAACAAGGAGCCATGGGGAGATCCCTGCCATCACCGGACATCTCTACTTCATGTGCTTCATGAGTTGTAAGGAGACTTTATAGGATGGTATCCGACATATGGGCTGGTGTTGGACTTATGACTTTGGCCTGGACTGGGTTGGGATGCTTTCTCCATGTTCCATTTCTCTTATATATATAAACCTTTCCCTTATATCCATATGCGTGTCTGTGAATTTGTTTCTCTAGTCTACCCAGACTAACACACCAGATAAGTTAGAACTTTCAATGACAAACCATGTATCAAAGGAAGCCAGTCTCCAATATATACATCACGGGTTCAGGTAGGTACAGTTGTTTGGCGATAATTGTTAATTACTATAGTAAAGTTATAGAGAGCATGAGAAAGAGATAAATAATGGAGTCAGACACATTCCATGGTAGAATGCTCACCTCAGCCCGGCTTGGTGGTTCGCATGGAGAGACAGTGAGTGGGGGAAGGGAACAGGGGGAAAGGGAGAGGGAGAGGAGTTGGGGGAGGAGAGATGGCCAAGAGGGAGTCCTACAGTTTATTGCTCACCAAGGTTTAAATCTACTTCAGGGATGTCACAGGAAGGGGATGTACAATGACAGGAAGGGGATGAGGTAGGGGTGTACATGTCATACCAAAAGGAGTGACAAGTGACAAGAAAGGGGTGTACACATAATACCTAGGGGTATACATGTGACAAGAAAGGGGTCCTAGACCCCAATATGGCAGCCTAACCTTGAGCATCCTTGGGTGAACTTGACCTCCCTGCCTCTTCTATAAGGGTCTGCTATTATCCTTATCAGAAGGCAGTGGGCCATATTTAGGGTGGGACAGGCTAGAGGGTCTAATTGCTATGGCTAGCTAATAACCCTTAGAGAGAATAGCGCTTGACCTGCTTCGGTTGACCTCCAAGTGTATAGTCATATGCCTTGTGTAGCAAGCAGCTTAAGTTAGGCATATTTTGAGGGGAGACTTCTTGGGAGAAATCTGTTTCTCCCATGAGTGTCTACTGACTCAGCCATTGTTTCTAATGTATGTCCTTCTCTTCCACCTCCATATGTCCTTGTGGCCGGTGTGAACTTGTTGGCACTGCCTTATGATGGTAAGTAATTTGTCTCTACCTGACCAGAACCTCTCCCTAAAAGACCATCCTTTCCTTTCTCTGATGAAATCACAGTCACTTTTCAAAACACATTTTAAGTAGTATCTCCTCTGTAAAGCCACCCTTGACCTCTCCCGAAGTCTGCCAACCTGATAGTAATAGAACACGTAGGCTCTCTTCTGTATGCCAGGTTCTGAAATCACATTTCTCTTATCCTGATTTTCATGTTTCAGACTCCTCAAAGTTAACTCTATTTCTCATTTCCATTTGCCTTCTAAGACCTCCCTAGAGACTAAAACATGGAGCATCTGAATTATACATGTGAGGTGTTCTGGAAAAGTATCTAGTTGATCTCCTGCTTTCCACCCCAGAAAATTATTGCAGCACTTTGCTGCCATAAATATTGCACTGAAGCAGCTCTGACTAAACTTTACTAAACTCCATAAACTTAAACTACTGTTCATGAGTGGTATAAACAACTATTTAATAACATTCAAAGAAAAACAAGGACAATTTTGGGGGTGAAGGGGCAGAAGTGAGAATTAATTGTTAGCCTATCCTCTAAGAAATAGGTAGCATTTTGTTGATAAAATTGGGGTTTTATCAAGGGACACATTGGACAGTGTATGACATGAAAAGGTAATAACAATTTGTAAATTATTAGGGGTTCATGGGGTAGGAGGAGGGGGGAGGGGGAATATGAGCAGCTCGAATTTTTTTTTAAAAAAGAACTAAAGGAAAGGGGGAAAAAAGAGCTTATACCAAGGGCTAAAGTAGAAAATATTTGGAAATGAATATGGCAACATGTGTACAAATATGTTGAGTACAAATGATGCATTGAATGTTATAAGAGTTATAAGAGCCCCCCAAATCTATATTTTTAAAAAAGAGAAATATATTCTGAACCAAATAGTACCTGTATGCTAAAATATTTATTAAAAATAAAGCAAAATACGGTAAAAAAATAGGATTTGCCAGCTTGGAGAAGGGAATTGCTTAAGATGGGCAGGAAAACAAATAAGATTGCCCACAGCTATTTATTAATCACAACTATACATCCATTGGTAAGGAAATGACGTTTACTTTAGAGAAGACCATACTGGACTTCATTTGTACAATGACATTCTGTGATCAGTTCCAATGGGAATGAAGAGTTTGTGATTTACCTCTACTTGGAGGGGAAAACTGATTAACATATGCATCATTATCCAGTTAGAGGTACTGAGTGATAGCAACAGTATAATTCTGTAGGTTATAAAAAAAAAAAACCACCATCTTTTAGCTATAATTTAGGGGAAAAAATTATAATTTTTCTTATGGAAATGGAATATATAAATTGTTGTTGTGGAGCCGGCCCCCGTTCGTGGATTACTAGTGATGTTTCCCTGCTGCCTGACTTGATTTTTGAGAAGATTATTTGACAGTCCCTGAGAAGGCCTCTTGTTTATTCAGACCTATATGTGAGCTCTGTATCTGCCACCAAAGTTGACACGCCTTCCTTCTCTAAACTCACAGGGTCAAGCTTAAGTATCTTATTTGTGATTTGTTCCTGTGTATTTCTCCACGCCCCCCCCCCCCCCCCCACTTCCATCCAAAACATAGTCATGCTGAGTCTTAAACCAAAGCAAGCCTTGATAGCATAATGGGTTACATGTTAGGCCGCTAACAGTAGAGTCAAGAGCTCAGAACCACCAGACACCCCCACATGAGAAAAATGAGGCTCTTCACGCCTATGAAGAGTTTCAGTTTCAGAAATGCACAGAGATGGTTCTACGCTATCCCCTAAGGTCACAATGGATGGGAATCAATTCCATGGCAATAACTAATGAGTCTGAAACCACTAGCATGATAACTGTGCATGTCCCCAAGTCTGTGAGTCTCAGAAGTCAGCAACTGTGGCCTTGTTCCTTTTGCCTCTTCTGTAGCACTCATCCACTGTTTTGCATCCAAAGAATGTTTTATATGTGTATAAAATACTTGGTGTGTACCAGTCTCTTGAATGTACTATATGAATTTGAGGTTAATAGTTGAAATAAACCATTCATATAACTTTAGGCATCTGGAAATTGGTACTTCTGCCTCCTGAGAATATCAACCCAGAATTGGAATGAGCAATAAGCAACAGCTGTTAGTCAAGGAGGCCTCTATCATATCTGTGGTCTTCAAATACTCCCTCTCCTTTAAAATAAAAGCATTGGGATAGATCAGAAGTTCTCAAACTGTATTCCAGGGGTTCTCTAGTGGTGCTTCAAAGGACTCTGGGGAGAAACATAAGGGCATTTCATAGGACCCAAATGCTCTAAATTAAATTCCCTACTCTGAAAAGATC
The DNA here is from genome assembly GCA_004026705.1 of Nesogale talazaci. Lineage (NCBI taxonomy): Eukaryota > Metazoa > Chordata > Mammalia > Afrosoricida > Tenrecidae > Nesogale > Nesogale talazaci. The sequence goes on from PVJH01003264.1 coordinate 59,259, forward strand.
CACTTTTTATGACTCCTCTAAGTAGATCTGTTTTGATTAATTTCTCATGAACTTCCATGTAATATTCCATATGAGAGAAGAAAAGTTTCAGGTACTAAAAAGACTAGACAAAAAACTTTAAAAAGTAATAACTGTAAACTTCCAGGCTAGACAATTTCTAGAGATCATTCAAGTTCTAAATTTCTAAGAATGTTTTCCCAGAGGATTGTAAAGCAGTTTTAAATTTTCCCTATGGAAGGATTAGTACTATTTGAATGTTTTTAACCAAGTATGTTCAAGCATTCAATATTCTGGTGTCTTACCAAAAAAGCTGGTAATCAGGAGGAACCTGGAACTAGCTGGTTAAGAACAGGCATATAGCCCCACCAGGGCAGCTAGGTACTCTAAGAGCACTGTGGCCATACAGTCTGCCTCTCAAATGGACATGAGGGTCTCAATTTAGGGGGTGGGGGTGGGGATGGTCCATATTTTTAACGGAAAAAGCAATGGATGAGTTTAGGAAACAAGGCTCACGGAAACATCATGGCATATTAGCCCCCAGCCAGTCAGAGACAAGAGGAGACGGGATTGCAGCCAAGGCCAAAAAAACAAGCTTTGAGTATCCACAAGTCTCTGGGAACCACTTCAATCTCTCTAGTATTGCTAGACAAGACCAATTTTCAACCTCACCAGCTTTGAAAATAGCTCTTTGATTGGACTTCTTTCTTCAATAAGATTGGCTCAACCTCAGTCTGAATTGGCCGAGGAGAATATATTTTAAATGCATGGTGGATAATAATGTTCAGAACATGAAAACATCATCATGTCATATCTTAAATTAGACTCTATTTGGATTTGGTATTGTGTCATTGGGAGCTAAAATTAGACTGAGCTGTTTTGCTGGAGTAAGAGATGTATCCTCATTGCACTAATTCCAAGTCAAGACAGGCAATGACCTGGTTCATAGTGTCTCCTTGGAATCATGAGTCCGAGGCAACTTTCATGGTGATTTTAGTCTGCTATTACCATTGTTTACTATTAACAGTAAGAGGAATGGTTTGCACCTGATCTTGGGAGAACTCCAAAGGGCTCAGCCCTGAGGACTGGATACATAGCAAGGAATAGCCTACATAACCAGCGAGGTACAGCCCGACCCAGAAGAGTTAGGTTTGTGTCAACTTCGCAGCTGAAATTTAGTAATCCCTCGTGATGTGACCTAACAACAATGTAATGAACTCTATAAGGAGAATGACTATGAGCGGCCAAGCTACCTTAGGAAGATCAGGGTGGAATTCAATCCCTTTACTCAGGTCACAGTCCTGACCAAATTGAAAGGTAGTTGTTGTTTTTCCTTTTCTCTGGGGCGTGGCCTACTTATCTCTATGAACAATTAATTACCTTCTTTACACTGAGACCCAAAGAACTGGATTGTGTCTGGCTACTATGAGTAGATGTGTTGATCAAATACAAACAACAAATCCTAATCAATTAGGAGATGGTACATGCAGAGCTTCAAATTCTGATAAAATTTGGATAAATTCCCCAAATTATTGCTCTAATACAATCTTTAAACTTCATGCAAACAAACTAAAAAAAATCCCCTAAATTTGTCTTAAAATCAAACTATAACTTAGGATAACTAGTAAAGGATGTTTGCCTGAAAAATAGTACTCTTAAGATCTATCTATCTACCTGGGGTTGAATTGACAACAGCAATCAAGAAAACCAGGTAGAAAATGCAGGGCTCATGGATGCATGTGGCTGAGGAGGAATCATTCTGAAAGGGAGGCTGAAGACTGGATGCCTAACTCCTGGGATGTCATCAATGTCACTGAGCACACCTGTGGAAACTGTAGGATCAGTATATGTTCTTCTGTAGATGGCCCCAACAGAGTCGGAACCCATCACCCCACCCTCACCTCACAGAAAAAGTATCCAAGATTCAGCTTATTATCAATCATTCATTAAAGTGTTATTTTCTCACACGTGTCTCCAGGGACTAATACCAAAAGAAAAAAAAGAAAGTGTGACAGTTGCTATTGCAAAAATTGTGGAATTGATTCTCAGTGAAGCTATTCAGTTCTCACCTGAGGGGAGGGATTTAGGTACCCTTTAGATACACCCACCAAAGTCCCAAGGCCTTGTTTTGTGAGGAACAGCACCATCTCCTAGGTTTCAATGCAGCAAGGAACTCAGAAAGAGACCACTATGCCCCCAAAACCCTCATCACTTCTTAAAGTAGTTACTGCTATGGTTACGTGTCATCAGTCAGTAATGACTCATGGTGACCTCATATATAACAGGTCAACACATGTACACAGTCCTCTGCCAGCATCATGATAATTGTTGCATTTGAGTCTATTGTTGTGGCTATTGTGCGCAGTCATCTCATTGAGTGTTCTACTCGGTTTTCACTGACTCTCTACCGGGAGACCTCCTTCTGGGGATTGGCTTTTCTTGGTGACAGGTTTAATGTAGGCATGCAAAAGGCTCACCATCTTGACTTTTAAAAAGCATTTTGAAGACTGATTTGCTTGGTCTTCTGGAAGGCCACTAGTCTAATTCACTATCTTCCATCAACTCCACCATATGAAAGGACCGATGAGGAAAGGGGCTCTACAATTTCATTCTCAGTTCCCGGTCCAAGGTGACCTTGGTGGGAGTGGGGATGGAATGTGGGGTTGGGGAAAACTTGGTCTTGGTCCAACCAGGACCTAGAGCTGGACAGAGTGTTGGATGGAGGTGCATAAACCAACAGAAGTCTGAGTCAGGGGCAATTGAGAACATTTTGAAAAGTTAAATCCGAAGGAGATGCCAAAGAGGTTGATGGGACCAACAGGAAGGCCAGGTCACAGAAATACTCACCAAGGAGAAGTGTATCTGGGGAGGCACAGGCGTCCTGAAAGAGGGAAAGGAGTCTTTTACAGGATGCCTATGGCAGAACCGGTCGTGGGAGGGAAGGCTCCGGTGCCAAGTGAGTTCCGGGCAGCTGCCGCCCACACTCTTATTCCTATGGTAATAGAGGAAAAGTCTTAGCCTGTTCTCCTCAAATCAACTTCTGAATGGAACCCAGTCAGCCCAAAAAGTTTCTATTTCATCCAAAAAAAAAAAAGAGAGAGGTAGCACTTTGAAAACAGTCTGGCACACAAGTCTTCAATGAAGGGAACAAGTCTTTAACCCAAGCCTGGGAAGATGGGGGCAGCCCCCCTCCCCTCTCACATCCCAGTCAACCACAGTCTCACACTTAATAAATAACCCTGAGAGGAAAACTTTCCTCCGTCACAGGGAAGCCAGTGAGGTGTATATTGCTTTAACAGATCCCGGACACTTATCTCAAGCTGTGAGTATAATTTCATGGTAATAATTTGTTTAAAGTGTTGCTGATTGCTTCCTATGTCTCCCCTGTTAATGACTTTTGCACCTTTCCACTGTTTCTATGGGCTGCTACGACAATTACTCGACAGGAGGCTGTGGAAACCACACGGAGGCCTTCGGCGGGCTGCTAGGAGCCGTACTATACCCAGGGTCTGAACCACCTCGTTCACAGGATTCCTTTCTTTTGAAACAAAACAAATCAATTTTGACTTTGGTCGATTTGCTCTCTCACAATGACTGGCCACTCGGTCTTGACACATTCTTGAGGCCATGCAGCTGAAGTCATTTGCTGTACCTTGGCGTCTGAAACCAGCTGGAGAAAGGTAGTATGGAGGGCCTTGATTTGGACGGATGAGAAACGACATTTCCGGTGAGGCCAGAAGTCCACGCAAACCGTCTCCGAAGGTGAGCTAGTGGGCTGCGCGCGTCAGCGAGAGCCTTTCATCCTTACACTTTTCCAGCCATACGGCTGAGCACATTTTGAAAGGGAATGTTCTTCTCCCATTGACATTGATTTCACATTTGAATGATGACGTCGCTTTCCCCGTGTATCACAGACAAAAATCAAGGAAAGCAGCGCCTGGAAATGCCAGGGAATCAGGTACCAAAAAACCAAAGGGCAGCCCCGAGTCCTCCTCAGCCTATGTTCTCCCCTCGCAGTCTGACCCGCGATTCCCATGGACTTCATGCCCTTTTTCCCTGCCGCCCAGTGCTTGCCCGCAGCAGCACAGGTTAGCTCTGTCTGAGGCAGGGCAGTCCTGGGATCAGAAGATGGAGGCAGACAACAGGCATTGGGTACCACTGACCGAGGGAGTTCACCGCATCAGCCTCAGGGTGAGTGTGAAGGAGGTACTGAGGAGAGATCCCAGATACTGCACCACGTGAGCGCTTAGTCAGCACCACCTCGGTGACAACCGCACCCTGAATTACAGATGCACTAATCCCTCCCTCACTAACCCACCTAAGGAAGCAACACCTGAAACCAGATCAGGAAATAGTTGTGCAGGAGGCAGGGAACTTGATCCGTACAGCTTTTCTCAGCCCCTCAGATTCTAATTAAAAACAAGGGCAAGTCCTAACTCCAAAAACGGACAGTTTTCAGCCCCCAAGTTGATGATGCAGAAATGTAACATAGGGCTTTTTTTTGTGTGTGTGACTTCCCTCCCAAGGACCCTTCCTATTTTTTGGGATTCACTTGCCAGAAAGTCTGATCCTTGGGGTCCTGCGTTTTGCAGCTGCTACTTCCTGCCTGTTAAGAAAGCAAGTGACGTCTACAGCTTCCATCTCTAGACAGCATCCCCTCCTTTCCATTCACGTTCATAACATGGTCAGCCTTCCCCTTTACTCTACTAGTTCTTCCAGTAAACATATTTGCTCTTCCTGTAAATATGTATAAAGTACCTACTATGCGCCACCCATTGTTCTAGGTGCTTGAAGTGCACCAGTGATTATTGCTGCATTGTCTTACTGTAGCTGTCTTATTTCCAGGTTCTAATCTCCATTGTGATGGGTGCACAGATCTCACAGACAAAATTCATGATCAAGGGCTTTATGAAGAGAGTTAATAAGATGCACTGACAGTGAGAAAGACTCAGGGTAGAGTTATGTATCGGCCCGTAAAGTGACCAGACATCCCGCTTTTTAACAATTTAACAACATCCCGCGATGTTTTAAAATTAAAATAAATATATTACAATACTATTTTTGTATTCTATAAACATTCTTGTTGCTCCATATACACCAAAGTTTTAATCAAGAAACTCCCCTTCCCCCTGGTCATTGGTGTCCTGCTTAAAATCTGGTCACTTTAGTATTGGGACATGCTACATAGTTCTTTCAGGTCTTTGAGTAAATGACAAAGAGGACATACCACTCCAAAGAAACCTTGCCCAAAGACTTTCAGCTCAAGCTCCATAGGTCAGCAAACCCAGCTTCCCCAATTCAGTGCCCAAAAGCACCCAAAAGGCAAGCTCGACTTCTGCACAAAGAACTCAGCTTTGCTTGCTCCGTGGACTGGGAGGTCCATCACTCTGCTCCATGCTCTCGCTCCTGGTCCTGCCTCTGCTGCTCTGATGGTACAGCCATCACAAGGATCAGGAGGTTCATTGCATCAGGATCTCGGGTCCCCAGAATACACTCCACTCTTGGTTCTTATTGATAATGAGATGTCTCCTTCTTCTCTGAGGGCTCATTGTATATGCAGCAGGATGGCATTCCAGAGATGCCTGATCATAATTACTTATAGGTGAATCCATCAGTGTTTTGTTCCCCACCTTCTTACCAAATACATGCAGGAAAAGGTCATTCGGTGGGAGTTAGAGATTGGTTAGAAGAGCCACATAAAATAATTCACTATCCCTGGCCCAGCCTTCGTGGCCCTTGCATTCCATTGATGAGGGGAGGAAAGAATAAATGCACACATAATAAGTAAATTAGCTCATGTGCCAAAAGGCTGTTTGAAAAAAAGCCAAACGCATTGCCAGTAAGCACTAAAAAACTGAATAGGAAAAATGAGTGAAGAGGCAGCTGAGCCAGTCTTCAGTTCACTAAGCAGATCTCTAAGAGTGAACAAGAAGGAAGAACTAGAACAAACGCTGTGGCAAAGGCATGTCTGCTGTAATCTAGGAGCAGCAAGGAAGGCACCGGGACAGGAACTGAGGAAGAGGAGGAAACTTGTAGATGATGGGATCAGAGAAGTGATAGAGCTTTATAGGCCTGCGTATGGACTTGACCTTTTAGCTAGCAAAAGAGGCATTTGAAGATTTCCAAACAGAGCAGTTACTTGATGTGACTTCCATTTTTAAAAGGTCCGATTGACAGAGAGTAGCCTGTAAGGAGAATAGGTGAAAGGGAGGAGTGGTGGAGTGAAAACTGGAGAAAGGAGATAGGAGACCAGTTCATTCAAGCAAATGTTGTTGGAGGTTCTGTGTGGTAGCCGTGGAGGCGATCCATAGTGGTTGCATTCGGAATAAATTCAGCAAAAAGATAAAGCAGAAGTGTCTAACAAGCTGGTTACAAAGTGAGAAAGAGAATCAAGGAGAATGATATCCAGTATTGGGGCCTCAACAAGTGTGAAGACGGACTTGGGTCACCTGAGATAGAGAGGACAGAGGTAAAAGATGTTGAGGTGCAGATATCTTGCATTTAAAGTATGTTGAGTCTGAGAGACTGCTACCCTTGAGTAAACATGGTAATATATTACAAGAATATGATGTGCTCCCCGTCATTTTACAGACTGTCAACGTTGGGGGTTGCACTTTGTCATGCAGCTGCCTCTGAAAAGCAGCCAAGGACCTACAAAGAGTGGTTCTATGTAGTCATCTTATCAGTCAGTTAAGAAAGCTCACTTTTTAGAAGGAAACCACTAAATGTTAGACAAACATCTTAGTTAAGGAAACTGACTACCTTGTCCTAATGGATATGATCTCCTCATCCCGAACATTCCCTGCCAGGCTCACAAAGGATTTCCTGTGCACAGAGGGTATCAGAGATAATGACAACATGCCAGGGTTTCCAGCTGTGGGTCTATGGGAAAATCTACAGGAGCTGCCAGATCCAGGACCCTGATTAGAGAAACGGGGCTCTTTCCCAAAATGAATATTTTTTTCCACACCAAAATAGTCCCCAATTATACTAAGAGTGGCAGAATCACAAAGGCTTAAGAGTTGAACTCAACACTGAACTTATCACAGTAAAACATGTAAGAAGCATCTGGAAGCCCAGGCTAGCAACCCTCTGGGGCAGGAAGTTAAGTTTCAAGGATGGTTTTTTTTTCCGGTAGGGAAGGGTGGAAACAAATAGAATAGAGAAAGAAAACTGTAAAACTCTTCTGACTTTTTAGCAGACTGATCTAATTTTAACAAAGCCAGGAATTAGGTCTGGCCTGGCATGCTCTGGGAGTGGGCTCCCTGGAAATCCCAGTGGTCCCCACTGATTGTGCATTATGCCCAGGACAATGGAGTCAGCTTTTTCTCTATTCTTCTGTTTGGAACAGTGGCTTCAGTAGAATAGTTACCTTATTATGGCTGAATAGAAGAGAAACTAATCAATACATCGATGACAGAAATGAAACAGAATCAGTGTTTTATTGAACAAATAGCTTAAAGTAAGACACAACAATAATGGGACTGGAAGAATAAAGAACTTCATTCCTCTTTCATGCAAGCAACTCTAGGGTCAACATTTCTGACCAGAGAGCAGCTCTGATCCATAAAGTCATTCAGGAACCTAGACTGATGAGTAGTCTGTCCTCTTCCTCAGGAAGTATCCAAGATCATTTTAGTATTTACTTTTACTACCTAGCAAAAGGAGAAAGAGTAGGAGTTTAGGGTCAGAGAGAGCCTAAGGAGTGAGAAATTATATACAACCACCTCTACTCATAGTCCATGACATGACTGATCCTCACCTCTTAAGAGGGGACTGAAGTCCAGACTAGTCAGTCAGATATTAGCTACAACCCACTTACTAGGGAAGAAAATTTGAACCGATTTTGAAAAAACAATTTATTATTTCCATTCCAGTAGTAGTCTTCACTGAAACATAAACTGAGAAATATGCACTGTCTAGAATCGGTGTCCTCAAACCACGGCCTGAGGGCCACATTCTTCCTGACAAGGATATTTATCAGGGCGCTGGGTGTTTTTGTCAATGCTGCCTGTCCTGCTGAGCAGCAGAGTCATGCCAGGCCCGCAATGAATTTCTTCATAGTTTTTTTTTAAACTATAGTCCAGCCCTCCAATGGTCTGAGGAATAGTGAACTGACCTCCTGTTTAAAAAGTTTGAGAACCCCTGGTCTAGAAGGAGGGGTGTCAAGACATTTGTTTCAAGAAAGGTCTGCTCAACAAAATGGACTTTGTAACACTACTACCATCATAAGTCCCTTACTCTGGGTGTAATTATACAATTATAGAACATTTATTGAATGTCTCTAAAAAGGGATTTCTGATTTTCAGTTTAGGTGGCCTTAGACTATCATTCTGATACTCCACATTACAACATAGGATCACAATTTTGTTTACATTTGAGTAGTATCTCTGTATGAAGCTTGAATAGACCAAAGAATCAGGCCAGAAGTATCTGCAGGTGAAATACATAACAGAAATAGAAACACATATAGACATAAATAAAAACCACATGGACAACAAATACAACCATAGCATCTATCTAGAATACTTCTTTTCACTCAAGGTCCTGTTACTCATGTACTGCAAACTAGTTAAACCAAGAACATCAAGCTAACCTAGGTTAGTGAAGGCAGTGGGAAGGGGAAAGGAGAAGGAGACGTGAGTGAGAACCACCAACTTGGAGTTTTATCAGAGAAAAGATGTCATTTATAGTAATCCCATAGCCAAGTGGGTTGTGATTTCTAGTGATCCTGGACAGCGTCTCCACGACCAGAAATCTTCACAGGAGCAGCCCCTTTCTTCTTTCTCCCACACTTGTCATCGCTTATCATAACAAGTCCTATCAACTGAGTATTACTGTTGTCGTTACAGAGTCCTGGTGTGCTGAGTCAGCTGTTGAAAACCACCAACTGCTTATTAGGAGACATTGGAGGCTATCTGCTCCCATGAAGATTTACAGCCTCGCAATCCTACGTAGGAATCAGTCTGAGTTGGAATCAACTGGATGGCATGGGGTGAGAACTGCTGTTAGGAATCCTGGTACTAAAGTTGTTAAAACACTCTACCAAAAGCCAAAAGGTTAACAGTTTGAATCCACTAAGCTGTTCTGTCTGCTTCTATAAACATTGGTAGCCTTGAATTCTGAGGGAGCCATTGCAGTCTGACCTATGGATCACTAGGAACTGGAATTGACACAAAGGCAATGGACGGGTATCATTGTTTCTATTAGTTGACATCAAGTCAGCTCCGGCTCATGATGACTTCATGTACAACAGTACGACACAGTGTCCAGACTGTACCATGTCCACAACTTTTGGTCTGCTTCAATTCAATGTTGTGGCTGCTGTGTATTTTGAATGCCTTCTTAGCAAAGGGCTAATCATTACATTCTCTCATGGCATATCTTCTTATGCCCCACTGAGTTTTCATGCCTTCTTTTCAGAAGTAGATCCTCACTCCTTTCTTCCTACTCTATCTTTGGAAACTCCATTGCAATCTGTTTGTGATAAGTGATATTTTGAGTACTTGAACTACTGGGAGCAAAATTTCTATCCTCATAGCAGCACACAAACCACATAGTACAACAGTCTGTGATTGGTAGTGGGTAAACAACATTACTGATGAGCTTAGCAATGTCAGTGTTCACATTTTATTACTGGACTGTGCTGTCAGCAAGTCTACCTATCCTGATGACAATGCTTTATTGCAGCAGAGGCCCTGGATCCAATCCCATTTCCACACCTCATCCTCTGTGTGACTCTGGACACATAACTTTACCTTCTAGAACAGCAGTTTTCAACCTGTGGGTCATGATCCCTTTGGGAATTGAACGACCCTTTCACAGGAGCCACCAGATTCATAACAGTAGCAAAATGACAGTTATTAAGTAGCAACAAAAAATAATTCCAGGGTAGAAGGTCACACAACATGAGGAACTGTATTGAAAGGTGATGGCATTAGGAAGGTTGAGAATCACTATCCTAGTATTTTAGAACTCACAACTGTAGCCTACAGGTAATATTTACTGAATAAGATGGTGAGGGGGTAAGATAATAAAAGTAAAGGCTGTATTACAATGTCAATTACTTTTTCCGCAAATGTCTAGCATTTAAACTTTATGAATTCCTTATTTCGGAGTTGGATTTGCTTCTTGCCACATGTCAGAAAACACACTGGAAACAGCAATTTTATTTTACTTTCAACATTGTGTCTTAAGAATGTCTGGCTCCACTTGTCTTTACACATATTTTTGAGGGTCATCTCTTTTCAGCAAAACTGTGCCTAGTGAGACAGTCTTTTCAAGAAAAGTGTCATGAAACAGTTAAAAACACAATTATTCTGTGCAAACCAAACTTTTATACATCATAATAATAAAAAAACAAGAATCCCTAAAGCTTAAATCCAGAAGTTCGTAACCTAAAAGTACTTACTTTCCCTTTTAATAACCCAATGGATTCCATCTGACTTCACACTCTGAAATGTTAACAGTGCTGGGGAAATTAACATGTTCTCGGCAGTCACAAAAAGATTGATGGCACTTCGAAACTAAATGACATAAGTTATGAGATTGCAAGCAGCCTTAGCATGTACTCATTTTGTCTCAGTGATGTATTTGATAACCATATTTGATAACGAAAAGATCTTTCCACATAATAACATCCATTGTTATTGCTTATGGAGTCCTAGTGGTACTCTTGGGGCTGCTAATGACTAGGTCGGCCGTTCAAATCCACCAGTCACTCCTTGCAAGGAAGATGAGACCATCTGTTCTTGTTATCATTGATTCGAGGGCAGCGGAATCAGAGTATTGTCAGCTATGATAGAATTGTTCCTGTCTTATAACGGACTCATGCACTCAATATTTTAGAGCTGATTAATAGCGACCCAATGTACAATGGAACTGAAAGCTGTTCCTTGTTGCTTCATCTTCATGATCACTGATAGATAGGACTATGGTGATCCACAGGGTTTTCATTGACTGATTTTTGAAAGTACCTTGCCTGGCCATTTGTCCTCGTTTATGTTAGCCTGAAAGTGCTACTGAAACCTGTTACATATCACAGGAGCATGTAAGCCTCCACCAACACATTGGTGATGACTGAGGTGCACTGTGGCAAACTGAACCTCGGTCCACCACTTGGAAACAACTCTGGTGACACTGTCATTATATGCATTGGACTACTAACCACATGGCCGGGAGTTCAAACCCATCAATGGGCTTCATGTAAATATTTACTGCCTGGAAATCCTATACAGGATTCCTATGAATCAGAATCGACCCAGTGGCAGGGTGGCTGTTTGAGTTTGTTTTTCCTACCATAAGGAAGATGAGAACTGTATCAGTGAGTCATCAGTGCAAATAATATTGACCCCCACCTCTGGAACAGGCTACATACCAATTGCTTTCTGTATATCCTTTCACTATTAAGTTACAGAGCCAAGAGGAGAACACATGGCTGCCCAACCCACAGCCTCACACACTCTTGGCATGCAGAGGGCACAGAATGAGAGACACATTGTGCTTGTGACGATCAAAATAAGGATGTTCATGTTTCGTAAAAATATTCCTACTCTTCTACAAACTGTGGGACAGCCAGTGTTTCTTTCTCCAGACATTCCCAAGGGAGGCCCAAGGCATTGTGAGTAAACAAGCAGAGGCAACCCACTTTCAGGAGCCCCACCAAGACCACTAGGAATAAAATTAGAACCCCTTTGATTAGTCACCAGCCTGTACCTGGAAGGCAGACAGGCCTAAGCAGCCAGAGTTGGGCACACAAAGTGCTTGAAGCTCAACCCCGGTGGCTGTCATGGAGAGACAGGCAACCTGGTGTAGCATGTCACATGTCAGGGAGTCATCACTAAGAAAAGCAGCTCTTCACAGGACAGATCAACACATCAGGGTCAGGACACCCCACATGCACACACAGATTCCTTTGGCAGTGTGTGCCCCGTGATGAGTACCCATGAGGAGCTGTCAAATAGGAGCAAGTGTCTCTAATTAGGTGATTTGGCCAGTCTATATGTAGGCTTATATGAAACTGTTCAGTCCTGCCCATTCTTAACTCGATAAACATTTTCTATGGAATTTCACGGAAACGTACTTAACAAGGGAAGTAAACAAAGTTCATGTCGAAAGGATTTTATTTTTCTTTAGTCCATTTTCAGTAGATCCGGTAGACATTTTTTTTATCTCATACACATCCAACTCTCCCGCCAACTGAAAATTCATGGAGCCATATTAGATGTCGGGTCTAGGGGATGACCGAAATGTCACTTAATTGTCAACTATCACTAGTGAATTTTTTGTTTTTTCCCAAACCATAAACACATTGTGTCTAGCACTACTTCTCTTAATTTCTAATCCTGTGTGTATTTCAAGGGGAATTTAATCCATCTGCTTCTGATTCAAACTCATCAAAGAGGTACTTCTTAATTGATGTTAGATGTCTGAAATGCCTTATGAGGTTTCTGGCGTCTCTTACAAAGATTCACTCTACTGCCACCTCACGTAACCCCACCTCACACAACCCAAGCTATAAACCAGAAGTCATATTTTATTGTCTGACCAAACCTCTGCACTTGGCCAAATATCAAAGCTCTCAGGCCTTCACAATAAGATCTTGGAGTGCAGTGAAGCACGCGGCATGCATTGGCAGATGGCTGGGGGCTGTGCGTGGACAGCAGGGCTCTGCCTGCTATGGAGACAAGGCCACACACCCTGTTCTGTCTCGTGATTGTGGTCAGTCTCACAGGGGAGTCCCCGGGCACTGTGGGCTGCGTTCTGGAACATTTTTCATCAAACACTTTATACACATGACAAACGACCATGCACACACAAACATGAATGGCCCCCAGAACAAAGCGTTCTCATCGTGCATGGATTCCCCTTATGACTATTTCAAACCTAGACTTTACCTCAATAAAGTTCTGCGGCATCAGGAACAGAGCCCTACAGCTGCTCAGCCTGTTCTCCATTCTACCACCAGCAAATGCTGTACCATCTTCTCAGTCTTGGGCATTTGTCTAAGGCCCTCAAATAATTGCCGCAGAAGGCTTAAATAGCTCACATGGTATGCACAGTCCACGTCTGTTATTCCAAAAGAAGTCTGGGTGACTAATGAAATAGTAATGAAATAATTTGGTAAAGGATCATCACAATGACTGTGAAACTTGATGAGCACAATCAATGTCACAGAATTGTGCAGGTGAAAATTATGGAATTGGCAGATAATTCATAGTGTATATATTTAATCACAAGAAAAGACTCGCACTATCTTTAAAATGTTAGTGATTGACATCTCTGGGGAGGATAGGTCATTCTATTTATTTTATTCTTTTAAATATTTAGTGGAATATGATCATGATTTAGTTTGCTTCTCCACTCATTCGTTCCCTCTGTAAATATTTACTGACCACTTACATTGTGGCAGACCGTTGGCTAGTCCCTGAGACATCCTGAGGATAAGCCTATACTGAGAAGAGTGGCAGATGAATTCCCTGCCTCGTGTGTTTGGAGGGAGAGGGAGAAGGTGTAGACAGAGCAGATTGGAAATAAAATACTGCCTGCCCATTTGTTATAACACCTTACTTGCTCTTAAAAATGGTCTCCCAAGCTTAAAATCATCCATCTGTACAACATCAAAGGCCAAACACATGAACATTTATATACGCTTCTCCAGTATTTCATATATCACGATGAAGCATTGCATCTCAGCGCTTTATATGTGGAAGGTTTTGTTTGTGTTTTTATATTTTACTGGAAATAAGCAATCCTTGATAGTGAGAGGCAAATCAGTCACAACTCCTGACATGGGCTTGTCATATTGGCTTCTACCAGTTTGAAGAAATAGGAAGCTTTCCTTGTTAGAATTATTGTCAGGTTATTCTCTCTCCCTTTAACAACTGCCCTCTACCAGGATACTCAGAGAGGAAATGTTCTTCAAGCTGCTGATTCATATTTCAGTGATGTCATCTGAATAACTCAGGCATCCAATAGAAATTATATTGTGATAAGACTGATTCTAAGTCAAAGCACACAAGCTGAGTGCTTATCTTGCCAGGACACAAGGGTGGAGGAGATGGCCATTGCTACCTTTCTTTCCTAATGCACTGAAGTTAAACAGATGTGATTAGTCAGGATGCGAGGGAGTGGGTGAAAATAAAAGTACCCGTGTTTATGCCTGGTTACCAGGCCTACCTGAGGCAGGCAGTAACTTCTCAGGGAGTTCAATACAGGCACTAAATTTTGCACTCACCCACCAAATGGGTACACATGCCCCTTAATCTGTCTTCCTGCAGAAGGGCTCCACTGGCACCGTCTAGCCTGAACTTGGGGCCAGTCTTTCAGAGGAGCCCCTTCCGTCCCATGAATTACAGCCTGTGACATGGGGGCTGAATAGAAAACAGCCTCCAGAAACTCCACTGCAAGGTCTGACCGGAATTCAGCCGAGTGTTGAGAAAGGCAGGAAAGCGTCTATTATTCTACTTCTTTCTATCTGCTGTGAGGCAGCGCGGCGCCTGGAGTCTGGCTGGGCTTAGCTCACTTCCCTGGACTTCCGAGTCACAGGCGCTACGCTGACTGAGGCCAATTCCCTCACTCCTGAGACGCACTCCACTTCCTGATATAGGATGCACTTGCCTGGCTCCTGGTGACCTTAAACACTAATAAAGGAGTCATAATGTGACCTAGATAAGCCTTGCGGGCCAAGGAGAATGCAGGTGATTGATGGAGAGGGCTTTCGGTTATCTGCTATTGGTGGCCACATTTTGGCATGGTCCTTTTTATTAGACCCCAGGGGAAGTCCTTCTCTCCTTTGACACTGAAAGAAGATCTTTACTCTTTCTGAGCTTCTGCTTCTGGACAATCTTCATGTGGCTTAGCTGTGTCTTCCCACAGTTCTCTGCATCTCTAAACTCCTTGTTTATTCTCTTTGTAGTTGAAGAATTTGTTGACCAGAGGGTGAGCTGAACAGTGTGCCTAGCACAGTGCAGGCAGAGTGGAGGCGGTGGAGCAGCTCCTTGAAGCAGTCATGCTGCTGGAGGAGGCACAGGTGCTTCATGCAAATGTCTAGCTTCTGGTTGATGTAGGTCAGTAGGTGCTGGATAAATTTGGTATGGTCCTGGAAGAAGTTGATCTGTGCCAACCATTGTTGAGGTACAAGATGCTGCTGTGGACATAGAGCCAGGTCTCCAAGGTAGCCAGGCCAGCTCATGACCTTCCTGGGGTGTGATATTGCCACCAACATGTGTTCGCTTGGATCATTCCCAAAGTACCACAGACGTGTGCTCTTCCTCATCAAGGAGTCGGGATGGGAAGGATCAGGGAGGTAGGAGGCAGCATCATCGGCCTGATTATACTATAGGCTCTCCCTTGTCATTGTCGAGGGTGAGACAGGTGAAGTCACTGAAGGGTGTCCCCACATTGTTGTCGCACAGCTGATACCTGAGGCCAGCTTGGTCTGAATCGCTTGGCAGCGTTGATGCTGGCTAGCTGCTGCAGAAGGTCACTGAGGTTATGGTGAACCACCTGTCCCATCTCCCTAACCGCTGGCTCCTCTTTCCCCCAGGGGACAATCAGGTATGGGGTTCACCATGCCTTTATTGAGAACTCTGGGAGACTGCCAGTTGCTGGGGTCCAGGCTGGAGAACCCAGGTGGTAGGGTGCGGCATATGCACAGGAGCCAGCAGGTGAGGGCACAGCCAAGAAGTGAAGATCTCGTTGTCGAGGTCTTGTGAGCGCTGGGAACCTCCAGAGGCAATCGTGGGGTTGATGCACTTGGGAATACCGCATTCATTCTTCCTGAGACGAGCTTGGTCTCTTGTGGGCACGACGTCTGAACAGGGTGGTTTGCCCGCTCATTGTGCACACAATGCACTCGATGGCCCAAATGTTCAACTCATAAGGGCTTTCTGGCTCAGCAACTTGGGAGTGAGGCAGCAGGATTCCCACACAGTGTTTCCTTCGGCTTCCCACCATATTAGACTTTGATGATCAGTCCAAACCCCCTCTTTTCACCTCCAGATCTTTGTTCAGGAGTAGGTCGCCCGGCTGGGGTCTCTCCTGATGAAAGGCAGCTGCAGGTAGCCGTGAATCTCAGACTGAACCAGCACTTGGCTGCAGAAGGACTTCCCACAACTGAAGTCCAGCACCAGGAACACGAAGCTGTTGTGTTCGAAAAAGTCCTGGAAGCTAGCGACGTGCTGGTGGGCAAGCCTGCTGTTTCTGCATGCACATCTTTGACTGAGGCAGCTTGGCACATCTCCCCATCAACTACCTCCTTCACATCTTCATCCAAGATCTCAAAGCACTTGGCAAAGCATCCCTGGACCAGGAAATGACTACCGCGTCATTTAGGGCCTCAGGATGCACATGTGCACAAGGACTTCAGAGAACTACCTTTTGTAATATGTATTGAAGTCGGCAATCTTTGATTTTCATCAAGTGTTTCAAGTCCTCCTCAATTTCAACAAGCAAGGTTGTTTCATTTGCATCTCACGGGCTGTTCATGAGCCTTCCTTCAATCCCAAGGCCGCGTTCTTCTTCATATCATCCAGCTTCTGGAACTGTTTGCTCAGCATGCGTACGTAAGAGGAGACAAGCTGGCAGAGAGTCCCTTGTTCTGTTCAAGCGACTGCTGTGGGAGCCAAGCCCCTGGCAGCCTGAGCACCATGTTTGGGAGTCTAGAATAGATATTGTGATCCTGACTTTACAAGGCCCCAAGAAGTTTAAGCACCTGGCTCAAAAGCAAGGGACACGAATCAATAATCACACAAGATCTGCAGCCATATATAGCATCTTCCGTGCCATCAGAAACCCATGGAAAATCAGTTTTAATTCTAGTGGGTGTGTACTTGCTAAATAATTCGAAGAGGTGAGTTGTTTCCTACATCTTCTGAGAGTTGAATTGGTTTTTAAAATTTCATGAACTCTCCTTTTTCTGGTAAACTGTAGATTGATACTGATTATAGTTGATATAGTATCTGGGTAGAAAATTAGAAGAACATACTGGCTGCTACATGCAAGGGCAGCCGTTTGAAGCTACCATCTGCTTGAAAGGAGGAAAAAAGAAACAGGAAAAAAAAGTGTTTCTGCTCCTGGAAAGACTGACTTACAGCCTCAGAAACCCAAAGGTACTTTTCTAATCTGTCCTGTGCAGTTGAGCTGAGTCAAAATCGACTCGATGGCCACGAGTTTGGGTTTGGGTTTGAGACCCAGCCTTGAAACACACCTCATTCTCACTGCCATCGAATCGATTCTGATTCATAGCATCCCTGTTGGACAGAACAGTACTGACCCTGGAGGTTCTGAGACTGTAGTTCGCTTCTCCTTCAAGTAGCTGGTGGTTCTGAACCGCTGACTTCTCAGTGAGCAGTTGAAAAGATCACCCACTACCCCACCAGAGCCCCGTCAAACACACAGCTTGGTGTAAACATACTGGAAGCTGAACAACTGGAAGGTAGCAAGGAGCCCGTGTCACACACTGGTTCAGTCGTCTGCTACTGACCGAAAAGTCAGCCAATCTGAGCACATCACCCACTCGCAGGAAAGAGATCTGATGATATGACAGTCGGCTTCCGTAAAGATGACAGCAGTTCGACTTGGTCCTCAAAATCACTGTGAGACAGAGTTGGAACCTCACGTCGGGAGGTTCCATGCACTGTGCTTTACACAAATTGTTTAGGCAAAAATATCGTTGGCACCTCTGAAACTTAGATTTGTTGTGTTTGGCGAATCACATTTTAGTTGTGGAAATAATATAAAATAGTGAAAGGAAATTCTCCATTAAATAAACTGAGCAAGAATTTGACCTGAAGCCTTTACAATGCACACTTCAAGGGGCTTTTGCTTTCACTTTCCTTTAAATTCACACCATTTCCTTAATCTTTTCTTCCTAAGACAATTAATCCTTTAAAAAAATTCCATCTTTTTAATCCTTTTGAAGAGTCTCCAAATTATCTGTTTCCCTTGTGAAGCCCAGAAATGGACACAATTGACTGTGTAGGAAATGCAGGTGCTCTCTATAGACTGGCTCTCTCCCTTTTTATTCAAAATCTCTGTATCACGATTTCCACACATCACCACACTGCTCACATAGCACCTCCTTACCACATGCAATAATCTGCAGCTAAGACTTGAATGCCCCCAGATTAAAATGTACCAGTTTACAAGAGGGGTGGTGCCAGCAAGTACGTTCAGACTCACAGTTAACTGATGTACAACAGAAGGAAATCCCTGGTCCTCCCAGTTGTTCTTAGGCCTGAGCCCATGGCGGCATTGATTGCATCAACCCACTCAGGGCCTTCCCTATTGTCACAGCCCCTCTACTTTACCAAGCCCAGTGTCATTTGCCAGGGTCTTATCTCTCCCGATAACGTGAAGTATGTGAGATGAACTCCACCTTTAAGGATCTTTCTGGACAGATCTTGGCTGTCTTTCTTCCAATATACATCTTCCAATATACATCAGTTTGTTACTTACACAGTGGAGTTCCTTGGCACAAGGTGAGCACTTGGACATCACAGATCTTTCTACTCCCATAAAGATGTACTGCTTGGAAAGCCAAGGAAGTGCTATCCTGTCCTAGAGGGTTGATAAGCATTAGTCCACTTCCGGGCAGAGGGACAAAGGTAGAGATGACACAAACACAAAATGGGACAGCTGCAGCAGACAGGGGGTAGAGTTCTAGCTGGTAACACTCATCTTCAGGGGGGAGAAGGGCTGCTCTCCACTGCCAGTGTGGCAGTCATGTGCTTATGTTAATTTTATGATTGAAATGTAGGGATGGAGTCTAACCTGTTAATCTGGAGATAGCCATTGAGTAGCCAATGAGGCCTCTGTGTGGGCATGGATTTCTCCTGATACGTCTGGAAAATCTCACGATATTTCCCTCATGAAGATGAGAAGCTATATTCCCCAGTTGTTGGGAGTTAGTCTGTGAGACGATGAATCATGGACAAGACAAGATGGCAGCGTCCGAGAAGCTAGAAGAGCTGGTGGAGAGACCACACGGCTTTGTCCTGATGGAGCCAGACCTCTGAAGTTGGGGCAGCCACATGGAGAACTCTGCCAGCAATGAGTTGCGTCTGCTGTTGATGGACCATGAGCCCTGAAAGCGAAGAGCCATGTGGAGACCCCTGCCAATGCCGGGATTCTGCACTCACTGACCTGTGACTTTGTGAGTCAGAAGGAGACTTTACAGATTGAATTTGGGCATATGGATTAATATCGGATTTATGACTTTGAACTGGACTTGGCTCAATGTCCTGTTCCTCTAGTATATAAACCTTTTCCTTATATTTATATGCGTGTCTATGAAATTTGTTCCTCTAGTCTACCCGGACTAACACAGCTAGCAAAGCTCATCCCTGTCTCCAAGAGCTTCCTTTGAAGCAATTGATCCAGACACAGAGTGCTCAGTGATTTGTCTACTGAAAATATACACATCAGGAAGAAAACCTTAAAGTCTCTTGTGAAAAAGTCACATTGACATTTCACCAACTATTAACGGAAATACTAAACTAAGCCTTTAGGTGTCAATTTATGCATTGATAAGTAATATATTGATTTCTATTTTCAGTTTTACCAGTCGGTGTAGATCATCTACTTATTCCTGTGTTGGGTTAGGTGAATTATAATAAGGACCATTAAATCACGATAAAATGCAATAGGTTTTCATCCTGAGCCATAAAGATAATTCCAAGGATAAATAGAGGTTATTATTATTATTATTGTTATTATTATTATTTTAAAATTGAGGCTTCTTAAGGGAACTTTAATCATTTATATGTAATTAAACAAAAGTTTTAATATTCAAATATGTTACAAAAGCTCAAACTGGATCTGTCATGTTTAGTTTCTGTATATGTTTGTTTTCCATTGCATTTTGTGTCAGTCTGATTGTTTTACACAAAAAGTGTATATATGTGTGTGTATGTATGTATGTATGTATATATATATATATATATATATATATAGCAAGAAAGGGTTTCACTTCACCTTATGTCACCCAAAGCTTTCAGTCTTGGTCATAAGAATGCTTCTTTTCTCCAGAAAATTCTAAGATGTTTGTGCTAAAACAATAATAAACAATAAGCTTCAGAACTGATCTATCTTGGTATTGCTCAAACTGTCATCTGATTTCTAGCTTCTACCTAGACATTGAGAAGTCAAACACCCCTCAAACCCACTGCCAACACATTGATCCCGACTAACCCTGTCGGACCGAGCGGAGTTGCTCCCCAGGGATTCTTTAGGGAGGACGCAGCCTCACCTTTGACCCTAGCAGAAGACAGGAAGAGGAAAATTCTTTAGCATCAGGTGGGATGAGGAGGGTGGAGACTGCTTATGAATAAGCAATCCCAGCCATCCCACCAGAGAAATTTACTTTTCTAATCTGTTACCGGTTGGACTTCTGTATAAGGTCTCATTTAAAGAATGAGTTAAAATTTTAATAATAGTGTTATTCATCTTAATCACTATCAAGAACACTAATAATATTGTTAATAACTTGAAATCTAATTGCCAGGTGCATAAATTTTGTAAGCAAGAAGACTTAAAATTTAGAAAATAGTTTTGTTTTGTTTTTTTGGTGGGGGATGGTGGTGGTGGTGGTGGTGGGATAAAAGTGGTGGTGGTGATGGTGGTGGTGGTGGTAATAGTTTTAATTTTTAAATAAAAAGTTCTTATTTCATAAGAAATAAAAGTGACTTAATGACGGAAACACAGATAATAAACATCTGGCTGAATTAAGGAGTTCCTGGGCTAGTCTCAGGTTTGAAAAATAAAAGACTATGTTCAAATTAACTTCTATTTACCAAAAGTCTCCTAAGAATACGGCACTCTGAGAGGTCTCCAAAGAATGAAGCAAATAAGGCACAGCCTTTGATAGAAACGTAGAATAGAAAGCCAAGGAAAAGAAAGAAGCAAAAAAGATTCATTAAAGCCCTCTCATTGTAACCTACTTCTTTTAGAATTTGGAAGTTTTCTCAAAGCCACCTTCAAGTAGATGTCAGAATCATGCCATTTTCTTACCCCAATTATAATGCATAGTCCATTATGCCAGTACACTTCATATATACACACTGAGTGTAAATGTTACTGAAGGCAGATACACATGCCCCAATAAGGATTAATTTTGAATTAAATGTAATAGAAAGTGTTAATAATATATTGCTTTAATTTTATAATCAGTTCATTCTTTGTTATCTATCATGAGAATTTTAAAGGGCATTTTCATTCTTCCAAAGTATAATGCATTTATCATAATTCACTGGAAATGATGACTTAATCTTAGTAAAAACAATCTTTAAAAAAGTTACTAATACCTTCTGGCCAAATTTTCAGAGATAAAATGAATTTTCTATAAAATGAAAATCTGTTTCCTTCTTATATCAAATAAATAAATATATATATATATATATCTTTGTGCATTTTTGGCTAATATACTAAAAATAAAATGGAATAAATAAATAGTAAAATGTCCCTAAAAAAATAGGTACAAAAAACCAAAACAGCATTGTAAATCTCAGGAGATAACCTGTTCTTGCAAGATTTACAGACCAATTTTTCAAGATCAAAAGTGTTTATACAAGCTCACAAAACCTTGGATCTTTTCCCAGACTAAGCCTCCAACACTTCAAGAGTTGGCCCATCACTAATATTTACAATATTTTTGACATTTCATGAGATGGACTTGTAGGCCTTTGTGATAGGCTGACTTCCTAAAATGATGCAGTGCCAAAACAATGTGCTGTATGTGAAAGGCAGTCAGATGGCACTGACATTTTGCAGCAGGAAGGAAATAATTCGTAGGCACCACAAGCTTGTTGTATCTTGTCAGCTCTATTCACTGAGCGACATCCTCAGGGACCCTGTGTGCCAGAGAGGCCACGTTGTGCCCCTGAGAAGTTCTCCTTGCCACATGACCTAGGGTCTATGTTAAGATATTTCATCCAGGATTGTTATGCTTCCTTACAGAAAACTTTTAGAAATGAACTCTCAAGTATGCCGATTTCTTTAACTTTCTCTAAGACTGACATCTTTAACCTTTTATCATTAGACTTTTTAGCATTCATTTACTTGCTAAAGTTGCTGCCTGTAAGAGGAAGGTCAAACTTGAACTCTGTGGTAACATCTCTCCCTAATAATCCATTTATCCTTTGTGACTTTTTAAAAGCTAAGCTGGGCTTTTCTAATACATTACAAATTACTTGTGAAGATTACATCATAATTTTGTATTCATTGCAGTAATAGGATAAAGCCGATGGATTACTTTAGTTGTTACATTTCCATGAAGGACTGTATGCATATAATTTTTTTTAATTTTTCATTTGATAAGACTCTATATTTTCAATTTCCTGGCTGTCCTTGTATCCTTTTTAAAGAGTGTTAGAAAAATTGTACTACATATCATTTTAAGTGAGTAAATAATGGAGAAGGTCAATTATATGAAGACTTTGCCAGCATAAGCCTTCCTTATATTATATGGTTACATAGGCTAACATATCAGAGATGTGCAGATGACACAGCCAGGCTTGCTGAAGGTGAGGACTTGAAGCACGTGCTGATGAAGATCAGGAATCGCAGCTTTCAGTGTGAATTACAACTCAATGTCAAGAAGACTCAATCCCTCAACACTGGGCAAATGGGCTGCATCGCGATAAATGGAGAAAAGGTTGAACTTGTCAGGGATTTCTTTTTGCTTGGATTCACAATCAATGCTCACAGAAGCAGCGCTCAGAAGAAAGACGTATGGTGTGGGGTAAATCTGCGGCACCTCTTTAAAGTAGTGACAAGCAAGGGTGTTACTTTGAGCGCTGAGGTGTACCTGACCCACACTAGAGTATTTTTAGTTGCCTCGTGTGTACGTGAAAGTTGGACATTGAATCAGGAAGACAGAAGAAGAATCAATGAGTTTGAGTTCTGGTGCTCACAAGCAATACTACAGTACCCTGGACTTCCCAAAGAATGAACAGGTCTGTCTTGAGCGGACAGCCAGTCTTCTCCTTAGAAGCAAGGAGGGCGAGGCTTGGACTGACGTTGTTTGGACTTGTCAGAGGAGAGAACACCGTGCTTGGTAAGTAGAAGGCCAGCAATAAAAAGGAAGAGCATGATAAGACAGACACCGTGGCTGCAACCCTGAGTGCAAATGTAAGAGCAACTGCAAGCTTAGCACAGGATTGGGGAGTGCTTTGTGGTCACTATGAGACTAGACGGCTCCTACCCAAAACCTCATTTTAGAGTTGATAGAAAGCGGACATCCAAAACATGGGACCGAGGTGGTAAGGAAGAGCAGAGGAAATACATTGATCTTCCTGACTCCTCAGTCTCGATTAGGTGCCCTAAAAGTGCCATGACTTGCTTTCCGAGAGGAAAAGACTTTGGAGACAATTTTACAATCGTCAGTGAGATATCTATCTGCTCTTTCACCCTACAAAATTAAGATTCTCCTCCAAATAATTACTCTTGTGCATCTCCTTGTAAAAGATCCATTCCCCTGGATTATGATAGCTCACACTCGAAACATTATGTTAAAGGTTCTACCATCTTCAATGCAACCAGGTCAGATCAGATCTGCGGACTCTGGTAACTGGCAAGGGCAGCAGATACAGGGCTCCAGCGAGGGGACCTTCCCTCTACTTTCAGAATGATAAACACCAACACAAGTAGTCCTGATTATCAAATTTCCAGTTAATGCTATTAGAGGGGGCTATTGTAGAAAAAAGGGAGCCCCGGTCGCATCGTGATGACACTGTTGGCAGTTCAAACCCACCGGCCACAACCAGAGAGAAAAATGGAACAAAAAGTTACCGACTCAGAAACCCCCAGGGATGGTTCTACCTTGTCTGATAGGGTGGCCAGGAATCTGAGTTGCCCCGATGGCAATGAGCCTGGTTTGATTATTTAAAAAAAGAAGAAGAAGAAAGAACTCCTCTAGAAGTAGAGTTTCAGATCATTGTGTTACCAAAACATGGTAGACAACTGTGTATTTCCATCTGCCCTCCAGAGACTGGAGGAGCTTGAGCAAAAGGAACCATGCCACTGAATATGACAACCATTTCCAGCCCAAAGCACAACTTCCCCTTCTCTGCCCCTTTCTCTGTCCCCTGGCTCCTTCCAGTTCAGGCCCTTCTCTCGTTCTTTCTGGGGGAAGCATTCTTGACCCGCCATTATCTTCTGCCTTGCCAAGGGCTTTAGCCTTTCTTTTTCTTTCTTGCCTCAGCTCAGTTTTTGATAGGAGTCTAATCTTTCACTTCCCAGCGTCCTGAAGCAGGATGAGACAGGGTCCGATTTAAAAGAGGAATGGAATTGAGCATGCCAAGCACCAATAATCCCAAGTGGGGTTTTCACTCCCCATTTGGTCACCGGGTTCGTTTAAGTGGTTGATAATTTACAACTTGCAGTCCAGTAACATGAGCTGAAGGTCTTTCTGTGGCAGCTCCCAGGGGACCTGGGGGCAGTGAGACATTCAGGTGCAAACAAACGCAGCCCGCCGGGAGGTCCAGCCCTGTCAGGATATGTCCTGGGGGGCAAGGCTGCCAGTGGAAGGGAATAATTACAGGCTTGAGTGCCATGGCAATGGAAACCGAACCCAAGTGTTTTTGGGTAACTTTGAGTGCTGGATCTGGCTGCCTTCCATGGGGCCCCACGGCACAGAGCCCGGTGTGCAATGCGTGTTTTACAGCAAGCTACAGCAACATAGTTATTTGCATTAGCACTTACCCCAGGTATGCCAGACAGTGGTGCCAAAGCACGTATCACTGTTTCATTAATTCAAGAGCAGCCGGTAGGAAAACAGTAAAATAACATTTAAACCCAAATGCTGGATTCACGTTCTTGTCAAGAATTCATTGTGATGTTCGGTCTCACAAAATATGATTGGTACTTGAAAATAAAGACAAGTATTTTCTTTAAAGTAAATAAAAACTCTAGCCCAAAGACAGAGACATCCAACCACTCCAGCTTTGAAACATCTCCTAAGAAGATCTGTCTCTTACCTCATTAAGAACGAGAAAAGTTCCTGAGCTGGAAGGATCGGGGTGGGGGTGGGGGGGCAGAGCATGGTGAGCCTTACTTTGGGCTTGAAATGGTTGGAATATTAGGTGCCATGGCCCCTCTTGCTTGAGATCATCTAGTTTTAGGAAGACAGACTGAAATATACAATTATCAGCTCTTTTTCTTTTTGTCAACAAAGGCATTTAAAACTATACACATAGATGATGATAGATAGATGATGGAAATGCATAGATTAGCACAAAAATGGGAATACATATGAGCTAGGTGCTGATACCAAGAGAAGAATGGTTAGTTCTTGCAAAAGTAGTTCAGGATGGCTCTCTAAGAATATGCTAGGCCTTTACAACCAAGTAGACACTGGCTAGGCTGAGCAGAGCGAGGGAGGAGGTTTCACTGAGACTTGAGGATATAGCGCATCCAAGTACAGAGATGTAAAATAGAAGGCTATTGCGAGAGAACGGTGAATAATTCCATGACTGTTGTTAGCTGCAATTCAGTTAACACTGACTCATGGAAATCCCATGCAAAACAGACAAAATGTTCTCCGGCCCAGCACTCCCTTCCTTGTGGTAGGTAACTGTGTATTCTAGATGCCTTGTACCGTATCTCAACATAGCTGCACATACTTGGACAAGTGCTCAGAAGTGATCCGTCTTTGGACAGCATGCTGAGTCAACTAGACTGAGAGCAGAACAGAAGAATGGTGACTGCAATGATGCGCTCAAGCATGAGGGTGGGGGTGAGGGCCAGGCAGCATTTCATTCTGTTGTGCCTAGGGTCGCCATGGGTGGGAAGCAATTCGATGGCACACAGCAAGGCCGATCACTTCCTGCACTATGTTGAACAATATTATACAGTGATCCATAATATTTTCATGAGCTAATCTTAGAAATTAAATCATGTATTAAATTAAATCATATATTCACACCAGTGGAAAAGAATAAAAAGTCCCAAAATAAAACCATCAGCATATAGACAACTGATCTTCAATAAGGGTCCCAAAAATGTCAAGTGGGAATAGGGTGCCCTTTTTAACAAGTGATGCTAGAACCAATTTCTGTCCCCATGTAGAAAACATGCAACAAAGTGCTTGCCACAACCCATGTACAAAAACAAACTCAAGGTGGATCACAGACCTAGAAGTAAAATCCCGAGTCATCAGGACCCATATGTGTGGATTGTGAAAAGAGTTGTATGAGCCCCCCAATAAAATAATAAAAAAAGAAAGAAAAGAATCAGGACTAGTTTAAGATCATTGGCTCAGGGAATTCATAGGCTCACTGCAATAGGGAAGGATACACACAGGTGAACTGGAAACCGACAAATGAGATTTAATAAGAATAAAATACCTATATGCCTCAAAAAACCTTCACCAAGAGGATAAAAGGACAACCCACACACTGGGAGAGAATTTTGAGTAATGACATATCAGACAAAGGGCATATTAATAAGATCTACAACACCCTCATGGCCAGAGGGAAAAAAAAGAAATCAGTTAACTCCCTAAGAAAGTGGGCAAAAGAACTAAAAAGGAATTTCACTAGGGAGGAGATGCGTATGGCCAAAAAACACATGAGAGAGTGTTCCCTTCATTGGCCATAATGCAAGTTAAAACAACCATGAGATGCCATCTAACACCACTGAGGTTAGCTCAAATCAGAAAATCAGAGAGCAACAAATGTTGGAGAGGGAGTGGTGAAATAGGAAGCCTCCTCCACTGTGGGTGGTCATGTAGATATGTACAGCACCTGTGGAAAGCGATCTGGTGATTCTTTAAAAAGATGGAAATTGAGCTTAAGACCCAGTCATCTCTTGGGCATATACCCAGAGGAGGTAAGAAATAAAACACCATCAGTCATCTGCACTCAATGTTTATTTCCATGTCATTGACAATTGCAAAGGGTTGGAAACAACCTAAATTTCCATCGATAGACAAGTGGATTAGTAAACTGTGGCATGTACACACAATGGAATACTATGCACCATTAAAAAGCACGGATGATCACATGAAATGCATCGTTTCGTGGAAAGAGTTGAAAGGAATTATGCTAAGTGAGGTAAGCCATTTTCAAAAGGCTAAGTATAATATGAACCCCCTGAGGTAAATACAATCAGTACAGCATGAATAGAAGAAAAGATACTTATGCCATAATATGCAGGTAGAAACATAGGGAGTTAGGGGGAGGTCAGACCAAGTCTAGAAAGGTACTGTATGTGAATCCAACATAAAGAAGGGGAAAGGAGGAAGGAAGAAAGAGAATGGGGGCAGGGGAGAAATTGAGATGATGGCATGAGGGTGGAGGGAGGGCACTAACCCACCCAGGGGGAGAGTATTGGTTGTGTCTCCCCAGCATTTCAATGAGCATACAGAGCCCACCATGTCGCACCAAATCAGGAGGGCAAAGTAACGCATGAAGGAATGCATGAAAAGACTGGACTACAGGGATCGCCCCAACCAGAACCAGCCTGACCCCCACCCTGGAAGTGTGTGCCTCAGAGAATGGCACCAGACCTTCAGGTGGGGGGAAAGGAACCAACCTATCACACCCAGATGGAAGCATACCAAGAAGGAAAAAGAGAAAGGTGCAGTCGGCCTGGACTCCATACATGTACCCCAAGCCCAGAGGATGGAATCCCTGCATGGAGCTGCTAAGGCATGGAGAGGACTGTGGGACTACCAACATCTCAAGACATGTTGTCCTCTACCTGAAGTATATGGAGACAGGAGGACGATACTGGGGACCCATGGCAGGGAGACAGTGTGGAGCATAACAGATTAGCAATTGAAGTAAAGCCAAACACAGAGCCCCTGAAAAGGCCCAAGGATGGACTTCGGACTAGAAGGGGAAGCCTCCAAATCTCCCTTAGGACCAGGGGGGAATGCCCCACGGGGACCAGCCAACAAACCTGGACCTGTTTAGGTTCTTTTTTCTTTTTCTTTCTCTTTTTTTCTCCTCTTGTCTTTTTTCTCTTTCCTTTTCTTTCATCAACCATGTGTTTCTTATTGTTCAGACGAGGACATTGATGGTTTGCCTAATTATATGAGTTGGACTTGTGAGGGAAGCTCAGGAGAAAGCAATGGGGCCATTGGCCCTGGGAGATAGAGGGGGAAGGAGGTGGAGAGAAGGGTGTGGTGAGTGGACGGCATGGATAAGGGAAGAACCAGGGAAGTGGAGAGGAGCATCTAGGAGAGGGTAGAAATCTTGTGAGTATTAGAGCAACACCAAGCTAGTGGATGGGAAGCACTAAGAGGTGGAAGAAGGGAGAAAGTGATGACAGGTCAGAAGGAGGCAAAAGGAAACAGAGACAAGCTCTAGGAAGCAAAGGCATGCATAGGGAGATTAACAGAGGTGTGCACTTACATAAATACATTAATCCACAACAATAGTGATATTGGCCTATGTACCAATATTTATAAGGCAATTCACTGAGGCTGCAGACAGGACTTGGGCCTCGACTCATACATACCTTAATTACACGAATACTTTGTTCTAACAAATTGGCATACTGTGGTATGCCACACACACACACACACACACACACACACACACACACACACACACACCTGCACCAGATCACTGAAGACAAAATGGGTGCATAAGCAGATGTGGTGAAGACAGAGGATGGTGCCTGGCTATTAAAAGATATAATGTTGGAATCTTAAAGACTTGACATTAAATAAGTGGCCATACAACAGCAAAGCAACAAGCCCAAATGGAAGAAGCACACCTGCTGGTGAGATAGTGAAGGCTCAAGACTGGGCAACAGGTATCAGAAGATTCACAACAAACAGTAAACAGACTAACAAAAATGCATTGGTGAGAATGGAGACCTACAGCCAATTTATGGACCCCATAGAGGGGTCACAGGGAGGGGATGAGTCAATCTGCGTGCAGTAGAACACTAATGGGTCAAGCAATATAACGCTGATCCCTGAGGCCTCCTCAACCCCTTCACACACACCCCTCACCCATGCCCCTCACCCACCACCTCCACCCCAGCTATCATGACCCTAGTTCTGCTTCCCAATCTAGACTAGACGGGAGCATGCACATAGGTATTGTATAAGCAAGGGACAAAAGTCACAACACATGAAACCCAGGAACAGGAATGGGAATAGAGATACCAAAAGGGTAGGGGCAAGGTGGAGAAAGGTGGCAGGGAGAGGGCACCAATCACAATGAATGGCACATAACCACAAACACATACATACACACACACATATCTAGGGCAAAGAACAACAAAAACCTGAGGGGAAGGGAGACATCAGTCAATGGGAGATTTGACATCAGTCAATGGGAGATTTGAAAATAACTAACAATCTATAATCTATCAAGGGGCCATGGGGAGGGGGGAGGGAGGGAAAAAAGTGAAGCTAATCCCAAAGGTTCAGTGGAAAGTAAATGTCTAGAAAATAATGATGGAATATATATATATATATATGAATATGTAGGATACAATTGATGTATGCATTTTAACAAGAGTTGTAAAAGTCCCCAATAAAATGATTAAAGAAGAAGAAAGTAAATCACCAGTCTTTCTTTCCAGTCTTAGTCTGGAAGCTATGCTGAGATCTGCCCACCAAGAGTGACCAATGAAATAACTTCAACATTGAGCTGAGCCCTGGTGGCATAGTGGTTGTGTGCAGGACTGCAGTCCACAGGGTTGACAGTTCAAACCCAGCAGCAGCAGCACCACCAACAGCAGCTCTCCAGGAGCAAGACTGCGCTTCCTACTCCCATCAGGGCAGTGATGCCACAAACACACATGCACACACACACACAGAAATAACTTCAAAATCATGCTGCTGTTAAGTGCCATTTAGTTCAGACTCGTAGACACCCATGCACAGCAGAATGAAGCACGACTCCATCCTGCACTATCTTCATAATCATGGTCATGTATGAACCCATTGTTACAGCCACTGGTCAATCCATGCTGCTGAAAGTCTTCTCTTTTTGCTAACCTTCTGCTTTACCAAACATGATGTCCTTTTCCCAGAACTGGTTTCTACTGACAACATGCCCAAAGTATTTGAGACCAAACCTTGCCACCCTTGCCTCTCAGGAACATCCTTAATCCAAGAGAGATGTTTGTACTTTTGACAGTCCATGGTACTTTCAGTATTCTTTGTCAGTATTGCTTCTGTCTTCTTTAAGCAACATCCAACTTTCCCATGCATATAAAGTGGTTGAAAACATCATGGCTTAAGTCAGGTGCCTCTTAGTCCTCACAGTGACATCCTTGCTCTTCAACACTTCAAAGAGGAATTGTACTGCAGATTAACGCAATGTCATATGTTCTTGGCTTCCATAAGCATGAGTTGTGGATCCAAACAATGTGAAATCCTTGACAACTTTGATCTTTCCTCCATTTATCATGATGTCACCTATTGGTTCAGTTGTGAGGGTTTGGGTCTTGTTTATATTTTGTTGTAATCCATTTTGAAGGTTACAACCTTTGATCTTCATCAGTGTTTCAAGTTCTCACTTTCCGCAAGAAGATTGTGTAATTTGCATATTAAAGATTGTTAATAAACCTTCCTCCAATTCTGAGGCTGCCATATTCTCCATAAAGTCTAACTGCTCGGCTGAGCCCCGGTGGCGTAGTGGTTGTGCGTGGGACTGCGGCCCACTGGGATGAAGGTTCAATTCCCACTCACAGGAGCAAAGGTTGGGCCTCCTACTCCCACCACCAGGGCAGTGATGCCTAAAAAAAAAAAAAAAAAAAAAAAGTCTAACTTCTCTAGTTATTTGCTCAATTATAGATTGAATAAGTACAGTGAATAAGACTGATGACCCAATCCTGACACACTTTTCCTGATTGATCTTAAACTATGCGTTCTCTTGTTCTGTTTGAATGACTGTTTCTTATTCCATATATAAGTTCAATGTGAGCACAAAGAAATGTTCTAGAAATTTCATTCTTCTCATGACATCCATAGTTTGCTATAATCTACACAGTTGAATACTTATGCATAGTCAATAAGACACAAGTAACCTTTTTCTAGTATCCTCTGCTTTCCACCAAGATTTATCTGATATCAACAATGATGTCCCTTGTTCCACATCCTCTTCTTAATCTGGTTTGAATGTCTGTTATCTCCTTGTTGATATGCTACTGTGACCACGGCTGAATGATCTCTAGTAAAATTCTACTTGTATGTGATATTAATGATATTATTCTATAATGTCTATAATTGTTCTCTAATTAAAATCATATTTTGTGGTCACCTTTGTGTGGAATGTGTAAAATAAGGATATCTTCCCATCAGCTGGCCAAGTTTACCTCTTTTCAAAATTTCTTGCCATAGGTGAGTGCTTCCAAAATTTTATCAGCCTGTGGAAAGATTTCAATTGGTATTCGATACAATTCAGCATCATAGCTACATGAAACCAACCATGACATGACAAACTCATAGATATGTGGTTCAGCCCAATATTGAAAGCAAAACTGTGCAGATAACATTGAGTGAGTAGGTCCCGCCTATAGTGCCCAGGGTGCCAAGCTGGGAATTGTGTCCCGAATAGTGAGTGTACTTGGAGGTGGCTGCTATTGAATCAACTCTACTCATAGAGATCTGATGTGTGCAGACTAGAACGACTCCATAACGTTTGCAAGGTTGTGACATTTTAGAAGTAGATAACCAGGCATGTCTTCAAAGTTACTTGTAGGGCAATTTGAAAGACCAAGCTTTTTGTTAATATCTAAGCATTTAACAAGTTGTGTCAACCAGGCATTCTTGCTAAGATAAGGATTATATTCCCTGTGTCACATAGGAGGAGTCAATGCAGATTTTATGCAAGATATGGCATTGAAAAGTTTGTGTTTAGAAAGTTCACTCTGAAAGTACCTGTGGGAAGATGAGTTTGAGAGGAAGATGCTCAAGGAAGTTGAACAGAATCGAGAAAAGAAATAGAGAGGGTTTTAGTGAAGAGTATGAGAAAGAGATGAGCCTACATGATGGCTCAGGGAAGGAATCAATGTTGACCCGTGCTATCTGCAGCTGGACTTTGAGTTTGATACACATGGATTTATAGAAGAACATCTTGAAGAGGATCACCATGATTGTAAATAAAAAGCAAGTACTGGTGGAAGACTATAAAAATTATAGACTTATAGTTGGAAAATAGCCTAAGACAATTGTTATGCTTTAGATTGTGCCCCTGTTCTGATGTGTGTTGTACATCCTAACCCCAACATCTGTCTATATAACCCTATTTGAGAATAAAATTTCTTTTGTTATATTAGTGTCATCATATCAATATATAAAGTAATTTCATATTTTAATTATATTAATGAGACCACATTAGTTACAAGGGACTTCATATAACAAACCACTCATAGTTGAGCTATAAAAAGAGTAGATGAAGGAGAGAAGTAAGGAAACAGGCTTAGGGGAAAGATAGACACCAGATCACATGAGGATCACCAAGAGACCAAGAAACAGAAGCCTAAAAGAAATGAGGACCTTCTCTTTAAGGCAACAGAGAAAATCTTCCTCCACAGGCAGCACTCTGAATTCAGACTTCAAGTCTGAGATAAAAATAAATTTCTCTTTGTTGCACTAGAAAGAACTTGTTCAACTTACTCATTTTACCAATAAGTTATAGGTTAGTTAATTGCAAATTCTAGCTTGACAGATTCCCCCAGTGAATGAGACACTGGGTTATTTCATGGGTCATTAAAGCTTAAATGTGTTTGTTTGTTTGTTGTTTCTTCTTTTCTAAGAAACCTTTTAAAGAGATTCAAATATAATGCCTAATATTAAAGTTGAATTTTTCAAAAACCATAAACATCAAACATTGTTAACCTTTGAAGTTCAAAAAGCAATATACAATTTCAACAGTTAAAATTGGAGTACATTTTCTAAAATATTTTCATCTGTTTCTCATTTAATCTTAACTTTAGTTCTGGGAGATAGATATGGTAAAAAGATGATTGATTGTCCAAAAGTTAGCAAGTGATGAAGTCTAAGTCAAGTCATAGGTTTTCAGTTCCAAATCCTGTTTTTGCCCCATTAATGACTTTTTTTTTTAGCATCACTGCCCTCTGGCGGGAGTAGATGGCCCAGCCTTGCTCCTGGAGAGCTGCTGCTGGATTTGAACTGCTAGTTCAGTGGGCCACAATCCCACGCACAACCATTACACCACCATGGCTCAGCCACCCATTAGTGACTTGCAACAAATCTCTGGTAAGAACTATTCAATATGTTCACTTTATGGATAACAATACTGTTCAAAAAGAGTTGACTTAATAGCACAAGTACCAACAAGAAGGTCTCTTTCCAGGAAAGAAACACTAGTGATAGAATAGTATAAAAATGTAAACGCTCATTCAAAGGAAGATTTATATTCAGAAAATTTGGAAATAGAAATAAAAAAGCCTATAAAATAACATTTTTACCTCTCCTTGACTGTCTCTAAAGTCCAAAGGAATAAGATTTATCTATCAAAGAAACATTTATAGCCTCAGAAGAACCAACTCAGCTGCTCTTGGACAAGCTAAGTCCACTTCTGTTCATGTGTCATCCTGTAAGTTGCTGTCTCATTTTGTAGAGCAGGATTTTTATGGTTGGTAAGAAAACTCATGTCTTGGTCCAAGACATGAGCCAATACTTCTTGAGCCAATATTCCTTTTTCTATTACTCCCTGTTTGGTATGTGACTTGGCTGCCCACTCTCCCCTATCTGCATCCAGGTCATAAGCATTCCATCACAAAACGCTTCTGCAGAGAATAACCCCAGCCCCCTTCCCACTTATAGCAGGTCCTAGAGCATGCACTGGCATGCGCTTTTTTTTATTAGGGGCTTTTCTTCCATTAATGTCCTCCAACTAACCCTGAAAACTGTACTCCCCAGAAAGGTACACTTTATCTGATGCACCATCCTTGCTGGACCCAATTTAGAAGGAAGAGGTGCCTCTAGACAACATCCAGAACATGCCCTAACAGCTGGACCTCCATTTATGGACAGAAGTAGGTTAGAAGGCAGGGAGGGGTGAGAAGAAGTCAGAATTCCAGAAGCTCAAGATGTGAAAGACCCAGGTGCCCCCAATTCAATGAGTCATCATTATTTTTGTCAGGTGACCCTATGTTGCTCCTTGTCTGCACAGACAATAAAATCTCTGTTTTTCTTGGGCCCAGAGTGTAATTTAATCCCATTGGCTAGTAGAACAGGGCAGGGACCCAAAGGCTGGGGTGTCAGCAGTGACACAATTTGGTCCCTGCAGTTGTTTTTCTTTTTCATTTTGGGGATTTTCTTGCCTTCAGTCTTTCTTCTGTTTTGCTTTCGCTTGTTCTTTTGACACGACAGAGACAATGTCTTAAACTGCAGGAAGACTAAGAGCAATGGCAATTTGACAAACTCCACTCTGGAAGTGGAGTTGTTGCTGTCGTGTGTCCTCCAGGCAACGTTGACTCACAATAACCTTGTAGGCCAGGTTAAACCCATTCCAGAGGGGCCCCAAGGCTATCATCTAGATAGGAACACATCACCAGGTCTTTCCCCCATGGGTGGGTTCCAACAGCAGACTTTTGTTCAGCAACCAAACATCCGCTGCACAACTAGGGCTCCTTGAAAGATTAGTTATGAACTCACAAATGCTAATTAACATAAAGTGGTGACCTATATTATATTATAGCTGTGAGATGTCTCTGTTTTCATGTGACAGAAAAAGTGGCCAAAGGAAAAAAGGAACCCTAGTGGCTGCTGTAGGCCAGCCAATGGCTGGTTTTTCAAAGAGCAGACTTGTGGATTTTTACTTCAGTAGCAGTAGAGGGAAATCCAGTGTCAGACAGAAGATGTTTGTGGATTAGCAGTGGAGCCCTGCATTTCTAAGGCTTACAGAGCTCAGGGTCCTTCTGGGTTTATTTCATGTCCTAAAAGTACTTAAAGAGTCAAAGGTAGACATTAGCCTTTCATCTCTCTGGCTGGGCTGACGGCAAATTCATGACCAACCTCTGATCTGGGCCATAAAATGCGTATATGTTTGGTCTCAGGATAGACATGAGAAAGACAGCAAATAATAGCTGTCTCCACATCTGTATTAAAGTCCTCCTTGACAAGAGCTGTAACTGAGTGCGTGAAAGAATTCTCCACACTTAGAAAAGCTGTGCTGTGTTTGAAGAGTTTAAATTATAAGAAGACCCAATGTGATTTAAAAATAAATATACAAAAGTCAAACCCTTTGCCATAAAGTCAATTCTAACTCAGAGTACCAAGGGTTTCTGAGGCTGTAAATGTTTATTAAAGAACACTGCCACAACTTTCTCCAACATAGCAACTCATGGGTGCTGTATTAAAACTTAAATTCAGAGTACTAGGTTTGTGGAAAACTACTGTTTACAGTGGGGAACCTAACCCAGTTTGAGTTTCCAAAAAGCTTCAGTCTCATTGAGTTACTTCTGGCCATTGTCTGTTAATGTAGAAATGTTTTATTCTTAGGTAGTGTGACTCCTTAGTCAACCCTGGAAGGAACTACCCTCAGGAATTTGCCTGAATGTGCCTTTGAGAGAAATTGGGGTACAGTGTCATGTGGTTTGGAGTCGACCCAACAAAGATGGTTGGAGGGCCTCCAAAGAAATCTATTCATTTTTCTAATCTGCAGTGCTGTACGGACTCCAATAATGGTCCTCTGCCCAATTCTGTAGTCCTACCTGCAACTGGAATGAATTTATCTATAGCCAGTCAAGACGTTATGACATGTTTTGGCTGTTTGTTCCTTTGTTTAGATGTTCTATTCAATTAAATAGATGTCCTTATTTCATTGTCTGTGAACCTTTCAAACACTATTAGATCTTCATGATGAAGGTCTTCCTCTTCTGGGTGACTTGCCTTTATACTATTTTTTTCCTGTTTAATTCTTTATAATGAAACCCAAACCAAACTCACAGCCACTGAATCCATTTCAACTCACAGTGTCCCTGCCTATAGGGAAGAGTAGGACTGCCCCAAGACTATGAATCTTTATAGGAATAGAAAGCCTCATCTTTTTCCCATAGAGTGACTGATGGGTTCAAACTGCTGGCCTGTGATAAGCTGCTGAATCTTAATAAATAAATAAACTCTTGATAAAATGCATTTGAATTTGGGATATCTTTGTGCCCTACAGTGGAAGATTATAAAACTTTCTACTCCAGTAAAAGTGCTGTGTCACAAACCTCAGCAGTGTCCTACAGTGACACTATGAGAAAAAAGTATTTGTGTACTCCTGATAAAATAGAATCCCAAATTACATATGTCATACTTAAAACTTATGAAACAAAACAATAAGATCATTAAATTTGTGTTTCTTTTTATTGGTATATATGTAGATATTCCACCTAAATTAACCATTTTAATGATTCTAAGTGTTCAATAGTGAACACTTTTTTATGTTAACTTTTTATTTTAACCTATATCTATGTGCGTTAAAATTTGAAATCAATTCCTAAAACATAACAGAAAAATCCAACTCATTGTGAAAGATGTCTATTTCAAATCAACAATCCCTGAAGTTCAACCAAAAATGTTGTCAATTAATATTGTTTGTTTAAAATATCTGCCTTAAGAGTTGTTGTCTTATTCAGATGGCTGCATACAAGCCAAGTATTTTTATATTTTTGTTCGGGGGCAGTGAAAGCAGCATTAAGCCATGAGAAACCATTTTAATCCCTCCTCGATTCCAGAATCCCGGGGTCCATGGAGTTGAGATGATTCACCTTGGCCATTCATCCTGTAAAGGCCCTTGTACCTACTTTCCTAAAACCACCTTTAAGTCAAGCACTAGCTTAATCAGATACCTAGTAGAGACTATTTTGACTTAGCCAGTGAGCTCTTTTGTGGAAGTATCTATGCACAGTCAGTTTAGAGAAACAGAAAGTCCAGGGTTTGCAGGTAAGTTGTTCTCCGTAAATGTGACTGTTGGGTGCCGTCATCACCATGATTCTGATGCATTTCACCCTGTGCACAGCAGAACAATAGAGGACCTGGGCCTGGACCATCCTCACAACTGTTCTTATGTGTCAGGCCTTTGCTGCAGCCACTCTGTTGATCCATCTTATCCAGGGACTGCTTCTATTCTGCTGCCCAGAATGATGTCCAAGAAGGATGTCCTTCTGCAGGGACTGGTCTCTCCTAAAATGCCCAAAGTGCATGACGCAAGGAGCATTCTGGCTGTACTTGTTCCAAGACAGAGTTGTTTGTTCTTTTGGCAGTCCATGCATGGTACTTTCAATATTTTTTTAGCAGTTTCCTTTTCCATGGTAATGCCAGGAAGATGGAAACTTTACCTTGATAGCAGTGGGTTCTCCCTTCCAGGATATTTTTGCCTCCCTAGTCAAATGCTATCTTAATTTGCAAAACAAATGAAGTAGTACCTCCCCAAACAGATGGTACACACACACACACACACACACATATGTGTGTGTGTGTGTGTGTGTGTATATATATATTTAAATTTTGTGAAATCGTGATTCCATTCTTGGAAACATTTTTCAAGCTCATCTGTTTGGATGGTTGACAGCAACTCCCTCATTTTAATTTTCATCTCTTCTTTCTTGTTAAATTACTGTCCTGTCATGTCCCTCTTCATTCCCAGAAACAAAAAGAAGTCACAAAGAGTGAGGTCAGGTCAGTCAGGTGCGTGGGGCAAGAGAGGCATGTTGTTTTTTGCCAACAGTTGAAACACTGAAATGGCTGCGTGAGCAGATGCATAGTTGTGGTGGTAAAACCAGTCTCCCATCTGAGCCCATTTTTGTACCACACTGTTAGGCAATCTTTTCAGAACCTGTAAATAAAATGCTTGGCAGCTTGACCTACAGGAATGAACTCCAAATGCATTCTGGGTTGATATTTTCATTTGTTCAGTAAGTTGACAATGCCCAGAATGAGATTTGAAATCAATCAACATTCCACCTCTCTTGAAATGAGAAAAACACTCTAGGACTTTCCTCACAGTGATAGTCTTGTAAGCTGTGTTCAACATCACAAGTTTCCATGCTATTTTTCCTGAGCAGAAAACAAAATTTCACAGCTTCACGCTGTTCACTTAAATCAGTCAGCATAAAAAATGAGGGTTGAACAAAGCTGCTTTTACAAAAAAGTTCACTGAGAGCAGAGAGACACTTCCCAGGTGACATTATTAGGTACACTAATTCAGAGCAAGTTGCTGGATGCTCGCCTAGCAGAAAAAATATGGGCAATGAAAGTTCCCCCCTGTCCAATGTATTTCCAGTTTGGGGGGAATACCCCCTGGTATCTCAATAAGCTTCTATCAATGTCTAATACTGGCACAGTATGATTTTTGTTTTAATAACATGTTAAAAATGTTGTCATCCCATTGAAAATAATAAATTTAAAACCCTTAAGGGAATATGGGTAAGAATAAACAGAAATAAAAACTGAAGTTATTCATGTCTTTATCTTTTCTTGGTTCCATTCAGTCTCTATAATATGTATTGATCACTCCTTTCTTTAAATATGATCTCTGCTTCCAAAATACCTGGTCCTTCTGTATAGAATGTAGTGACTTTTTAAAAAATCATTTTATTGGGGGTACATACAACTCTTATCACAATCCATACATCCACACATTGTGTCAAGCACATGTGTACATTTGTTGCCACCATCATTCTCAAGACATTTTCTTTCTACCTGAACCCTTGGTATCAGCTCCTCATTTTCCCCTCTTTCATGAATTCTTGATAATTTATAAATTATTATAATTTCTTCATGTCTTACATTGTCTGATGTCTCCCTTCACCCACTTTTCTGTTGTCCATCCCCCGGGGAGGGGATTATATGTAGGTGCTTGTGATTAGTTCCCCCTTTCTCCCCAATCTTTCCTTTCACTCCTGGTATCACTTCTCTCATTATTGGTCATGAGGGGTTTATCTGTCCTGGAGTCCCTGTGTTTCCAGCTCTTGCGTGTACCAGTGTACATCCTCTGGTAGAGCCAGATTTGTAAAGTAGAATTCGAGTCATGATAGTGGGGAAAAGGAAGCATTAAAAAACTAGAGGAAAGTTGTATGTTTCCTCGGTGCTATACTGCTCCCTGACTGGTTCATCTCTTCCTTTTGACCCTTATATAAGGGGATGTCAGGTTGTCTGCAAATGGACTTTGGGTTTCTTCTCCACACTCACCCTAATTCACAATGATCTGATTATTTTGTTTTATTTTTTTGTTTTTGTTTTTGTTTGTTTTTTGATACCAGACCTTGTGACCATAGTGTGATTCTTCTATATGGGCCTTGCTGCTTCTCAGCTAGACACAGCCACTTGTTTATCTTCAAGCATTTAAGACTCCAGACATATAGTTTTTTTATAGCCAAGCACCGTCAGCTTTCTTCAGCACATTTGCTTATGCATCTTATTTGTCTTCAGCAATAAAGTCAGGAAGGTGAGTATCATGGAATGTCAGGGAATAGAGCAAAGTGTTCTTGCATAGAGGGAGTACTTAAGGCCCAATGTCCATCTGCTACCTTAATACTAAACCTATAAATATATGCACATAGATCTATTTTGCCATCATCATATAAAAATATATTTATAACATATGTACATACCTGTATTTAGACCTCTAAAATGCCATTTGCCTCCTAGTTCTTTCCTTGATCTCCTTTTATTTTCTTCTTGTCCCACTATCACGTTCAGCCTTTATTTGGGTTTAGAAATTCCTCTCAGTAACATTACCATAAATCAAGCCTCACCAGGCCTCTTACACCCTCTTTGCCATTGATTTTGTTGTTTTGTTGTTTTGCTGTTGTTAATCATTTTATTGGGGGCTCATACAACTCTTACAACCCATATCATATATCATCCATGTGTCAAGCACATTTGTACATTTATTGTCATCTAATTTTCAAAACATATGCTTTCCACTTAAGCCCTTGCAATCAGCTCCTCATTTTCTCCCCTCTCTCCTGCTACCCCTTCCCTCATGAACCCTTAATAATCTATAAATTATTATTATTTTATCACATCTTACACTGCCCAATGTTTCCCTTCACCCACCTTTCTATTGTCCTTCCCTCAGGAAGGAGGTTATATGTAGCTCCTTGTAACTGCGTCTCCTTTTATATCCCAGCGTCTCTCCACCCTCCTGATACTGCCACTCTCTCTATTGGTTCTGAGGGGATCATCTATTTTGGATTCTCTGGAACTGGTTTCCAGTTTCTATCTGTACCAGTGCACATCCTCCGGTCTAGTTTGGGGCCTCACCATTGATTTTAGATCACTTGTTGCTTCCCTGTGCCTAGGTTTGTTAACACCCACTTCTTTTTCCCCACCTCCACCTCTCCATTGTTCCATTGTTTTCTCCTCCACATCTAGATAGACTTGCAAAGATAATAATATGCACAAAAGAAAAGATGAAGCAAAACAAAGCAATAAAAAAAAAGAAAAACCTGCAAATAGTTCCAGGTCTGCTTGTTAGCCTTTAGAAGCGTTTTCTGGTCAGGTCTGATGGGATGCACATGCTGGCCAAAACGTCTATTTAGGGTATTTCCTGGGGACTTTGTGGCTCTCTGCTGCCCTTGCTGTTCGATTACTCACCCTTAGTGTTTTGCCTGAGTGTGGTGGAGTCAGATCAGGTGCAGTTCCCATACTGTGTCCCCAGTGTTGTCCCCCATAGCACTATGGGTCAGTGAGGGATGTCATGTCTCATAGTGCAGCTGGATCTATGGTCCTCTCTGTACTTTAGCTGTTCTGAGCAGGAATATTGTCCACAGGGCTCAGTGAGCCAGGATGTGTTCTACTCTCTCTTCCTCTCCCTTCATTTGTCCCTGTGTGCTCTGATTAGACATGTCCCTCTTCGTGAACTGTAGCTTCGGTGCTGTCCTCTGAAGTGCATTCTTCTGCGGGGAGGCAGGGCTTTCCACATAGTTGGGATTTGTAGTTTGTTGTAACTATGTCGTGATCATGTATTCAATATGTCAATTTTATGATTGAGGTGTAGGAGGTGGAGCCTAGGCTGTTAAACTGGAGGTAGCCATTGAGTAGCCAAGGAGGCCTCTGTGTGGGCATGGCTTTCTCCTGAGACTTCTGGGAAATCTTGTGATATTTCCCTCATGGAGATGAGAAGCTATCTCCCCAGTTGTTGGGAGTTGGTCTCCGAGACAACAAACTACAGACAAGACAAAATGGCAGCATCTGAGGAGCTGAAGGAGCCAGAGGAGAAGCCACATGGCCTTACCTTGATGGAACCAGACCTCTAAAGCTGGTGAAGCCACGTTGAGACCCCTTCCAATGCTGAGTTGCTTCTACCACCACTGGATGCTATTGATGGACCCTGAGCCTTGGAAGTGAAGAGTCATGGGGAGACCCCTGCCAACACAGGGATTCTGCACCCACTGACATGTGACTTCCAAAATGAGTTGGAAGGAGACTTTATAGACTGGTATCAGGCATATGGGCTAATAGTGGACTTAAACTTTGAACTGGACTGAGTTGAGATGCTTTCTCAATCTTCCCTTCCTCTTGTATATAAACCTTTCCCTTATATCCATATGTGTGTCTATGAATTTGTTTCTCTAGTCTACCCAGACTAACACAAACTACGTGCTAATTTCATTCTTCTTCTAATGGTAAGGTGGGTTTACACTTAATGGCTCTGGGTTTGCACCACTCAAGGACCTATTCCAGCTCTTGTGTTATTTTTATGATTGAGGCAATGCTCGTGCATAACCCACTTATAAGGACAGAATAAAGTGCTCCACAGGATTTCCTAGCTGTACTTGTGTTAGGCAGGGTTCTCTAGAGAAACAAAACCAGGTCAGTAATAATTCTCTCAATATATTTATATAGATAGATAGAAAGATCTATGACATAAGGAATAAACAGTTGACTAATCTATAAATCAGTACAAATGGCTTGCTGCAACTCACTTGCTGCAGCTCACAGCTAGTACACTGGCAGTCCTTCAAGTCTTGAGGACCACCGAGTAGTCCTCTGTAAAGCAATTCAGGCTATCTGGCCACAAGCAGGAAATGGCAAAGCAGGTCATCAGCAGTCAGCCAGATGACAGAGTCCAACAGTCCCCAGCTCAAGAGATGTATATTCCAGGAGGTTGGTGAATCAGGGCTTGAAGGAGACTCAACTCACAGCAACCCAGTCCTGGTATTCCACGAGTAGTGTCGCTTGGAGATCGAGGCACAGGACAAGCAAGGCAACTGGCTGATCCGAAGATCCAAGAGCACGAGAACCATTTCTATCCCCACCTTCAACTGATCTTACATGTAGTCACTGGCCATGCTGGCACAACAAGCCTACCTGTCACAGTACTCTTTACCAAAACCGAACCAAACGCACCGCCGTAGACTCGGTGCTGACCCATGGCACCCCCTGTGTGTTTCTGAGCCTGTAACGATTCGCAGGGGTGGAAAGTCCAGCCTTTGTCCCACGGAGCTGCTAGTGGTTTTGAACTGCTGACCCCATGAATCACATAACCACTGCATAACCACTGCACCACCAGCGACCCTAGGCTGTTCTGTTTAGAGGAGCACAATTCTAGATCTTGTCTCCTGTGTTGGAACAGATGCTTTTGAACCACTATCCGTTTGCCTAACAATTGAGCACTTAACGATTCAGCCACCAGGCTCCTTCTAGCACATATAAACCAATCAAGACCCATCAAGTTCATGATGACTCATTCTGACTTTTATGGAGGATTTCTAAGACTATAAATAGAGGAGCAGATGACAAAAACATGGCTCGGTGCATTATTGTTGAATAAGGGTGTCTTTGAATTATGGTGTTGGTAAAGATTATTGAATACACCACGGACTTCAAGAAAAACGCACACATCCAAGTTGGTCGGCATGTAGCCAGAATGCTCCGTTTAAGCAGCGAGGAGAGGCGTCCTCTCAGCTACTCTGAACATTACAGCAGTAGGGAACAGTCCCTGGGGAAGAAAGAACATCAAATTCAGTGAAATTGAGGGTCAGGAAAAGAGAGAAAAACCCTCATCATAGCAACAATTGTGAGACTGGCATGGAATGAGGCAGCGTTTTCTTCTCTTCAACGAACAGCCCCTCTGAGTCAAAATTGATTTGAAGGTGCCTAAGCAGGGGATTTTTTGCTTGAACTCTTATCAGTGTTATAAAAGCTCTACTATGGATCCATTAATTTTCAACTACTGGTAGTCACATCACACAAGAGCCAGCTTTAAAGGCGTGTGACCTGTGAAAGTTTACAGGGTTCCACCAGGTCACCCCACCCCCCATACTGTTGCCATCTTGAAATTTGTAAGAACACTTGAGCAAAGAAGCAGGCACTGTCATTTGGTAATGCACTCTGTCAATGGGGTAGCCAGTCCCAATGACACTAGCTCATCCCTATGCACTGTCATATACACAGACAAAAATAAATCATTCAAACAAAAAAAAAGGGAAGAATTTCCTCAGTAAGGTCCAGTCAGGAAGAAATTTGAATCTTTGTGATTAGTGGCCATTGAGTCAATTCCAACCCATGATGACAAGACCCCACATGTACAAAGGAGACTGTTTCATAAGAATTTTCAAGGCTGGGACTTATGGGTAGACAAGCTGGTTTTCTACGGTGCTACTGAGTGGGATGTCCAACAGCCATTTGTGCCACTCAGAGACTTCCTGTGATGTCTAAATAGAGGTCATTTAAATACCTTTGACTCTTCTCCAATCCTCGTCACTCACACCTGAAATAAAGGTGAGTTGCAATGCACTCTGAAAAAACAACCAAAGTCTTTGCTCAGATCACAATGTCATATCTTACATTGTTTTGCACAAAGATGGCATGCTTTGCTCACTGGAAGTCTTTTCTTTTAATTTTGTAACAAATTTTCACTCTAACATTTATTGGAACAGGACGTGGACTCACCCTGTGGCTTTTAACATTAAAAGTTGCCTCACTCTCTACATAATTTTACCACATTCTTGCATAAGTTTACAAAGATTTTACCGAAGAGTCATGAAGAAGATGGAGAAGAGTTTGTGGCTAATTGAGACTGGACAACAAAACTCAGTCAGGATTAATGCAGAAAGACTTGTGTGGCTTTACGAGTTAAAATAATAGGACCCCAACTCTGTACATCTGTGTCCACTTTGCATGTTAGACACAGAGAGCCTAACGAAGCTCAGGTCTGGGAAGGTTGTCCTGGAGCACGGGCCTCTTGCTGGCCAAGCAGCCACACACCGCTTTTGACTTTCAGTCCCATTAGTTAACTCTGCCCAGATTTCCAGGAGACGGGTAAGCCCAGTAAGGCGAGTGACCTCCCAGAATCACAATCACAGAGAGGCAGGGCAGGCGCTGGGAGGTCTGGGACTCAGCACTGAAGCAGTTAACTTTTCGGAAGACACAAGCAAGAAAAACAGACCCAGAACTGCCTTGTGTTGGGAGAAGGGCTAGAAAACGAGCCTGTTGCTGTTGTTTTCATTGTGTGCGCTCTAATCAGGGAGAGTAAGGACAATAAGGCATGTAATGCTGATTTTGGAACGTGTCCACGCAACTTTTCCCAGGCTAGACAGCCTTGGGAACCACTGATAGAGTGGCACACCAGGGGCACAGCCTCAATCACCAAGAGCA
The DNA here is from genome assembly GCA_004026705.1 of Nesogale talazaci. Classification (NCBI taxonomy): domain Eukaryota; kingdom Metazoa; phylum Chordata; class Mammalia; order Afrosoricida; family Tenrecidae; genus Nesogale; species Nesogale talazaci. The sequence continues at coordinate 103,789 of PVJH01003264.1, forward strand.
GGGCAGGGCAGCCTTTTCTGTGGATAAAATATGTGCAGGATGACAAGAATCTCCCCAGCATGGGAAGTGGCCATAACCACCAGGACAAATTTCAAAAATAATTACATTTATCTACAAAAACGATGGAGAACCGTGTGACGACGGTGGTGGAGTGGAGACCTAATATTTGAAAGATAGGACACTTCTGATTTTGCCCAACCCATCCCATTCCCAGCCCTCCCCTGACTTTTCTGTTTGCTGGTTTGGTTCCCTTTCTGAATTCAGTGTGCCCTCCCTTTCCCCCCCCCCCCCCCCCCCCCCCCCCCCCCCCCCCCCCCCCGCCCCATCCCCCCAGCTCTCTGCACCATACTTTGAAGCCCAGATGAAAGCCCTGTGTTGTGGCTGCTGGCACCAAGCTAGAGCAGGGAGACGGCTGACGTGTGCTTTATTGTAAGATGCTGTCTTTTTCTCCCCAGGAAAAGAGGGCGGAATCAGCTTGAAGCAAAACATTGCATTTTGCTGGAAAGCATTCTTGGATAAATCTTCGACTCAAACATGGTCCTAATTTTTCAAAGCTTTGGTCTCCAAGGACGAGGGGCAATCTCCCTCAAAGGGACTGCACAGAACTGCCAGGGCTTGGGAATGGTGTTGTTTAATAAAACAAAATGAGAGAGGGACAAAAATCAGGCAGGGGACTGTTTGGTGTTGACACAACAGCAGATTGTAACTCTCTCAAGTGTTTGTTGTTGAAGTCATTCCTTTCCTTTCAAATAGCACAATCAAGCTGAGCTACACTAAATGATTTTGAAGGAATATCTTCCATAGATGTACTTAGTCATAGATGAGTCCCGTTTGCAAATAAAATTCAGGGCACGTGGCTAAATTGGAACAGATAAACAGTCATCATTTTTGGCCTAAGCATTTCTACAATACTTGTGACAAATATACTTACACTCAAAATGGATTTGCTCTGTGTCTGAAATTCATCTTTAACTCTATGTCCTCTGTATCTATCGTACACGGCAATGTTACTTGGTATGACTTTTTTTTGTTTGTTTTGTTTTGTTTTTTTGGCATCACTGCCTCTGGTGGTCGTGGGCGCTACCTAGTGCCGCTCCTGAGAGCCGCCGCTGGATTTGAACCGCCAAGCCCGCAGGCTACAGTCCTGCACTCAACCACTTACGCCACCGGGGCTCAGCGCGGTATGACATTTTTATAATCAACTTCTCTTTAAAAGACGTAAGTAAAGTTCACTTCTTAAACCCAGACTCACTGCCACTGTGCCAATTCTAACTCACAGAGGTCCTATGCACAGAGTAGCTCTGCCTCTGTGTGTGTCTGAAGTTGTACACCTTTCAAGAGACAAAAAGCCTCCTCTTTCTCCCAACGAGTTGCTGGTGGATTCAAACTGCTGACTCTGTGGTGAGCAGCCCAACAAATAAGATACTATACCGCCCTTTAAATTGGCACCCAAAGTTGTCTTGAACTTTAGTACATGCTTCAGTACTTTAAATTAATTGAGTTTTAATTTAAAGACACACTTGAACCTAGGTAACTTTCGCACAAATCCAGATAATTTTCTTTAATCTCCATTTTGTAAACATGGTCAACATGAGCTTTTTCTCAGTGCTGTGCAATCATCCCTGGCTCAAAGAAGATTGTTTGTTAACTTAACCTACATTATTCACAAAGCGAGACTAGAACAAGCATCCTATTCAAGCAAGCTGTTCGCCTCCTCAGCTGAGCTCCTTCCCTTCTCCGCCATCTGCTTACATAACATGGCAGTACACTTGCCTAGGAAATTCACATACCTAACCACCGCCTATTCACCTGGTGAGGTGCACGGTGGATGGAGTGTATGGGAATGGCTCCTAGTTTGAGCTCAGATGCTAATAATGATATTAACTTGGACAAGTATCCATTTGGCCCGCCCTTCGCACCCCCCCCCCAAAAAAAAACCCCTAGTCTTTTATGTCCATTCCCTCAAAAATGAGAATGTAAACCCAGATGCCCCCAAAGTTGTTATTCTGAAATCCTAAATCAATACCATTTTCCATGGATGGCATCTATTTTGCAGTGTAAGTACCAAAAGGCAATGGCTGTACCAACTAAGTTGCACTTATTAAACTTTTTATGTTGAAAAATATAGAGGTAGAAAAAACAGATCACAACCTTAAATAGAAGCCTAAGAAGATACCTGTGGAGGCGATTTCAACAGTGAGCTCATGCATGGACACAATGGGGCCAGCCGTGTTTCCTTCTGTTGTACACTGGGGAGCTCTGACATACAGCCAACATCACGGCACCTCACAACACACACAGATCTTGAGAAGCTAAGCGTTTATAGGATTGAATGTGGGTAACTGAATTTTCATCCAAGGAAGACACATTGGCATATAATTTGTTCAGAAAGCAGTCTAGCTGACCCAGTGGGCTAAGTGTCCAGCTGCTAAAAGAAACATGGGTAGTTCAAAGCCACTGACTGCCCTGGAGGAGAAAAAGGAGGCAGTCTCAGGAACCCCATGGAGGAACTCTCCTCTGTCCTGTAAGAACCGCTAGGAGTTGGAACAGATTACACAGCAGTGGGTTTTGTTGGGGTTTAATCATCCGATGGTGCGCTCCACATGTGGGCATCACAAACTCAAGGGTTTAGCTGCATTAAGACAGAGGCAAACACCCTGAGAAGCTATGCAGTATCTTTTCTTGATGAGAGAAAATGACCCTAACATTTCTTTCAGCGGTATAATCAAATATGAAAGCACTTGGATCATCCACAGGATTGATACAGCATATGGCAAGTGCTGGTCTTTCTGAAAAAATGCAAAGTATGGAGGCTGGGAACCAGGAACCAATCAAGGGACTATCTGGAAATGAAACAAACATCTAGCCTACTGATCAGATCCAGGGCCCAAGGATTATGCTGGAGAAATCATTGAAGTCATCAATCGGTTCTAGGAGAGTGAAAATGACAGCCCGGATCAAGGGACAGAGGGAGCTACTATAGAACAAAAGTATCGTAAGGGGGCCAGTCAAGCCTCCAGTCTTTTCTTCAGAAGCATAGTCTTTGAAAATGGCAATGTGTACCACATTAAGATAGTTGATTTTACTGCTTCCAGAACTGTTTTGATATTAAAGCTTTTATCTACCTATGTATTTTCCTCAAATACATATTTGGGGGGAAAGCCCCGTACTTTCAAGCATGCATAGTTTATTTTGTTTGCTTTATCACTTTGTTCACTGTTTTAAGACTTAGTGATGCCCGCTAAAATATAAATGTATACAGAACCCTTGCTATCGTAGTCTCTCTGCAGCACAAAATTTTCTTTATTTTTTTAGCCTTCATCTTTCACCCAACCATGGAATTGATTCTGATTCCTGGAGACCCTGGACAGGCATTCTAAGGCTATAAGTTCTTTACAGGAGCAGACAGTGTCATCTCATGCCCCATGTTCATCTTTCAGCAGGCTGCATGATTATTCACATTGGCTTCCTGCTACCAACCAAATCCCTCAATGTACAGAAGTGATCTTAATATTTCTACTCATGTGGCTATAGAAAATTCATACATGGAATCATCCTTTCTGAGTTTCATGTTAAGCTTAGAACTCTGTTTTCTATATTTGAAAAAAATGAAAACAGGGTCCCTACTAGTTAGTCCAGCCCTACCTTAGCTGGATAAGAGGATAGTGGAAAAAAGGTGCCTCCACAGAGGATTAGGGTTGGACAAACCCCATGACCCCTCCTCTAAAGAGGTTATTGAATACCTTGGGTGGTGACTATTAACCCCAAATATGTATTTGAGAAAAATACATAGGTAGATAAAAGCTTTAATATCAAAACAGTTCTGGAAGCAGTAAAATAATAGTAGTCACCACCCAAGGTATTCAATAACCTCTTTAGAGGAGGGGTCATGGGATTTGTCCAACCCTAATCCTCTGTGGGGGCACCTTTCTTCCACTATCCTCTTATCCAGCTAAGGTAGGGCTGGACTAACTAGTAGGGACCCTGTTTTCATTTTTTTATGTAGAAAGGTTATGTTTTACTCTGAGATATTTTAAGTCACATTCCTCATTTTGTACATAATGTGGACACTGTAGCTGCTTTCTATCATCCTCCTTCAGCCTCTCTGGAAAGTATTAGAAGGACATCAATAATTGGAAAGCACATGAGTCATGGTCATTGATATCTTCTAGGAGGCCTACAGGTTTTATGTTCCACTACTTCTTTCTTAAATGATAATTCCATGTGTAAAAGAATTTGTTCATTCATTTAATGATCATTTAACAAATATTTCTTGACCAGAATGTTATATGGGAAGACTTAAAAACGTTTATGAAAAAATTCCATTATTTTTTAATCCCATCACTTCACAAACTTTGTGAAGTCCTCTCATGTGCCAGACACTGTGCTAGAAAAATAAGTGTCATTGCCAAAATCTTTACAAAAAATTTACAAAAATTTACAGAAAATTTAAATAATACCTGATTTTAATGTATAGAGATTCCAGACAGTGTTTCTGAAACTGTAAATATTTTTTTGTTTATTTTTGTCACTATTGTGACACAAGCGATGGTTTGCTGAGCAGATTATCAGTTTTACATTCAAAAATTTGGACACATTCTGTTCTTCTCATTCATTGCAATTTCCTCAGTGTACCCTCATCGACCTCACCTGCTCTCTGTGATCCTTGTCTCCATTCCTCCTTCTTTTTCAACCCTTCTGACTGTTGAGTGAATGCTTCCCACTGATTCCAAATGCTGTTATTCTGCTTATAGGCCACAGGGGTGCATTTAGGTCCATATTTGAATGAAGGGTGAGTAAAGATCATCATCTTGGAGATTACATCAGTCTTTACCCTACCAGCAAGTCTGGTCTCTTTCATGATTTTGTTCCACATGTTTCTCCCAATCGATCCACTCTCTCACACACTCACCCATTCTACTCACTGCCATGGTGTCAATGCATACTCATAAGGACCTTATGGACAGGACAGAACTGCCCTTGGAGTTTCTGAGAATGTACCTTTCTGGGAGTAGAAAGTGCCATCTTTTTCCTGATGAGTAGCTGGTGGTTTCAAACTGCTGACTTTGCAGCAAGAAGGCCAACTGCATAACTACTACACTGCCAGATCTCCTCCCATTCAGATCTCTTCCCATTCCACCCTGAACATGTTTATGTGATTCCTTTTAGAGAAGTTGGTAGTGGTAGCCGTGCATCGCCTAGCGCCACAAAACCAATGGCTTTGTGGGGGCCAATCGCTTGTTGAGCTGTTTATGAATATCCTTACATTTTTAACACCTTTCTTTACCTTGGACAGGGAGAGACCAAAAGTTCCACCTTAGGGGGCCACCCACTACCTTTTAATACTCCAGATGCGATTCACCAAAGTACGCTGTAGAATAATCTGTGTGGACCATGTGATGCCAACTGAACTTTGTGTCTGTGTCCTCACACTACTTGACTTTTTCTGCAGTGGAAATTCTGTAAACACACGATTCCCTTCCTTTTACTTTACACTTGTCTTCATTACAAATTGCTGGTTTGTGTGTTTCATCTGCAATACTTCTATCTCTGGGTTGACTTCTGAGTGGTATTTTCATGTCTGTTCATCTCAGATCACATTGCTGCTTCTCTATGCAAAGAGCTCCCTTTATTTTTTCTTGTCAAGTTGATCTGATTTTTACAAATTTCTTTCATTTTTATTTATCATTTTGAGAGGCAATTTTGTTAAGCATGACTAGAGGTTGGTGGCTTTTTTCTTAATTCAGAGTTTCATATATGCCATCCTATTCTCATCACATTGGTTTGCTTGTCAACAGACAGCCAGTAAACCAGAGGTGAATCTTATCAGTTCAGGGTGTAGGTAACTCTTCATGCTTCCCAAGCTGTGCTTAGGATTCTTTTGTTATTTTTCGATTTTGCAAAGTTTGGTTATGATATGTTTTGGTGATTTTCTTTCAGAAAGTATCCTGTTTGGAGTGAGTTTAGATACTTGAATGAATTCTTATGATCTTTCATGATGATGGGGAAGTTCTCTTTCAAAAATTCTCCAACATGTTTGTCTCTTTCTGTTTTGGGATTTCTATTACACTTTTGTTCCTCTCGATGATGTCTAACATAGTCTTAGGCTTCGAGCATATACATCTTTATGAAAGCTTGATCTTTCTCTCACACAGTGGGTTTGAACCACCAACCTTGCAGTTAGCAGTTCAGTGTTTCACTAATAGTGTCACCAAAGCTCCTTCAGCCTATTGACCAACTCAAAGCTGAAGCCCCTGCCACTGAGTTGATTCTAACACATGGGCTCTCTTGGTTTTCCAAACTTTTAAAATCTGGAAGCATACAGTCTCAACTTTCTCCCATGAAAGCAACTGGTAGGTTTGAACCCTCATGGTTAGAAGCTCCGTGTGTAGCCCACTCTGCCACCAGGGCTCTGCTTGGCCCATCTCAGGACTTCTCGAATTGGCAACTTCAGTTTTGTAGCTCTTTATCCAGTTTCTAGAGGTTTGTCAGATCTGTATCATGGTCTAAGGCTTTTCCTCCCCAATTTTGTTTTTCAACCCTCTTAGCTCTCAAAAACGTAAATGCTAATAAATTTCTCATATTCAGTTAAAAATAAACAAGCAACAGCTTTTAGTCTAATCAGAGAGCTGGTCACTAAGCAACTAGTCCCTCAAACAAATGCATAGTTTAAACCTGATATGTATGCAGAAAGACTTCATAAATACCAAATAGTAATCAGCATTTCTAAATGCACTTCCAAGGAAATTTCCATATGCTCTTCTATGAATGCATAACAGACTGGTTTGGGGGAGGGATGCCACCTTGAACCATTAGTGAACTTCATTTCACTGGTGAAAGCTTCCTAGTAGGAGGCCTTTCTTGAATTTTTAAAATAGATTTAATCATTCATTATAAACTTGTATTACAAGTCAATAACATAATGCTCATTTTAAAAATTTTCACATATAAGAAGCACCCATCGATTTTCTAAGTATCGAGTTCTAGCTAATCTGATCTTGCAAGATCCACAATACTGTCCACTTTTTAAAATTATTGCTTACAAGTTTAAAATTTGGAAGTTCTCCTCTTTATCTAAATGGATGACAAGATGCATTCTAAGGTGTTACTATACTTTAGTATTCCTATACTTTAAAAATTTATATACTATACTTTACTTTGCTTTAAATATTATACTTTAATTTTTCTATACTTTAAAAATACTTTAAAAATTCAAGACTATACTTTAAAAATTCAAGAAAATAAAAGTTCAAGCACAGAGTTGCTATATTGAAAGATTCTGTGGTAGTAACATAACCTGTTGTCAATTTTGAGACTTATGAGTGAAGGAGTGGAGTTTAGCCTGTCGATCAAGGCAGAATTTCATAACCTCGTTTAGAGGCATTAAGAAGATAAATAGCTTACAGGTGGTGGGACACACACTCTCTGCAAGATAATCCCTTTGACAAGACACATGGAGTTATGCCAGAGCTCTGGAGCAGAAGAGCCACCTGGACACCCCTGTAAGAGGTGAGATGCTCACTCTACCCCTGGATCCACAAGACTTTTCACCCTCTGGCCTGTGATTTTCCTGCATTCAGTGTCAACGCATGTGTTTCATGAGTCTGAAGAGGAATTTAGAAATTGGCATCAAATATATGGGCTAATACCAGACTTATGGACTTGGTCTGGCCTGGGCTGGGATATTTTCTCAGTATTCAATTGCTCTTGTATACAAAGTTCTTTCTTAGACATATATGAGTATCTATGAATTTGTTTCTCTAGTCTACTCAGACAAATACAGATACTATGGGAAAATAGTGAATGATGAGGGAAGCATCAAATAAGATGGAAGGTGGTGCAACATGCAGTCATTGTACCAAAAAGAATTGGCTCAACAGTGGGTTTTGTTTTTATTCTTTTTCCAAATGACATTCATTTAAAAGAAAAATATGTCTTCTAAGATAGTGAAGTTTGTGTTGTCAGTTGGTCTGAATGTCTAAATATTATTTTCAGAAACCATGGTTTTACCCTTTGGCAACATAACCAACCAACACATTCTATACCTGGTTAAGATACAAGACAAAGCAATAAGCCACTGCTATCACATTGCTTCTGCCTCTTAGGCAGAGTAGAACTATATATAACTTGAGTAGAACTGTTTCATTGGGTTTCCAATACTATAATGGAAGCAAACAGACTCCTTTTTTTTTCCAGAGGAAGGAAGTCATTGACCTTGTAGTTAGAAGGTCAAGGCTGAGCCTGCAACGTCACCAAACACACTTCATTTGCGTGGACGATGAGTCACAGCAACCCTACGTAACAAGAGCAGAGATGCTCCTGTGGCTTTCTCACTCTTGTTGGGAACAGAAAGCCTCATCTTTTTCCCAGAGAGTGATTCGTGGTTTCCAACTACCAACCTTTCAGTTAGCAGCCTACTGCCGTCAAGTTCATGGGACTCATAGCAACTTGACATTGGGTTCCTGAGGGTGTAAATCTTCCCAGGAGAAAACAGTCTCATCTTTTCTCGAGGGAGGGACTAGTAGGTCCAAAGCTTACCTAAAGGAACCACACTGGCTCCTTCAAAATTACATAGGTATTGCCTAGATAATCTATGAAGACAGCCTGATGAAAATATGAAAACAGACAGTTAATATTATAGAAACATATGCTCCCTAATTTGGCCACTTGAAGGAAAGTACCAAATATTCATTATTTTAAAAGTAATGTTTAAAGTTTTTATGTTGCAAATTGTATAACACATGCTCTGCACAGAGAAATCTTTAAATAGAATGCAGGTTAATCCATGTTCTTACCATTAAAAAATATTTGATTCTTTGTAGCAGTCTCAAAATGTGAGAAAGAATCATGTGGACTGATGCTCCTAACCATGAAATGCTAAAGAATTACTTATCAAAACTGGAGGAATTTCTATAAGAAAAAGATCTCACCTGTTCCCAAGACATGCCCTTATTTCTAGGACTTTGAAAGCTGGCCATAAGACATTATCAAAATTCTAGAGTATATTCATGTAAATATGATATGTTTACATGTTTATTGTATATGGAGATGTATGTGATGTGTGACTGTATGTGTGCTTGTCTCAATAGCAAGAAAACAATGAAATGTTTTAAATAGGTGAAAAATTTGAGCAGACGCGTCAAGATTTATAGATGTCAAATAAGTACATGGAAACCATAATTCATTTCCATTACTCATTACAGAAATACAGATTAAACTCATAATATGAGAACACTCATACCCATTGCAACCCCCACATTCATAGACCTCAGTTGATTAATTTCAATCCTAGTGACCACTCAAGTAGAACTCTCCCGTAGTGTTTCCAAGGCTGTGCTATGGAAACACATTGTCCCGTCCTTCTCTTGTGAAGTAACTGTTGAGTTAGAAACAAATCTTCTCACCAGTTAATTTGGTTCATATCCTTCTGAGACTTTTCATTTCCACCCCCAGAGAGCTTGAATCAGAGTCTCCACTTTAACAAGATCCCCAGGTGACTCTCACAGTTCATCAGATGATTCTTATGTATACAGAAGGTTCATACGTATACAAATGAGATGCACACCTATGGATGCATGTAGAATGTAGGTTATAACATTTACCTTGTTAAAATATCCATTCCATTTGAATACGTCTAGGATGGAAAAGCAAATTCTCACTAGGCTTGAGCCACAAGGACTCATTTGAATCCCTGGTTAGAACCAATGATCAATTTAGCCGCCGAGAGGGTTACTACTGCACCTCCAGGGTTTCTTCCACAATGTAAATGAAAAAAACTGACCCAGCTTAGAATTGAAGAGAATGTGAAGGAACCAGAACCCCATTATACAGCTGGTAGGAAAGGAAATTGGCATGAGTTGAGAAAAGGGGCTCTGTTGCTAAATTCAGGAGGATTATTCTGGGAGCAATAGTAAAATACTGTGTACCCTGCAAACATTTTTTAAAAAATTTTCATGTTGACTTGGGTGAATTGTTACAGAATATATGTATTTTCTATTCAGTTCAATAGTTCATAAATATTGTGCTTCCTGCCATTGATTTTTTACTTCTCAGAGGGTCGAATCACTTATCTCGCTTCTTCCCCATGTTTCCTATTATAGCTCTTCTCTTTTTACTCCTCTTGAGGGAGTTTGTCCTTAAGCACTTTTATCTCAAATGACTGATTGCTCTAAGGTGTACCTCCCTCCCACTTGTTCCCCTCATAGACCTGCACGGGGTTCCACCAGTCTCTATATAACTAATGTGCCTGTTTTTATTGTGCTCCCTTTCTGTCCAGAACCTTCTTGTGTGATCTCTTTCAAAGCAGCAGTGCTAGCCAGGAACCATCTACTTCTCCTGGTTATGGTGACTTGAAGACTGGTATTACTGTGATCTATTAGTCCACTGGACTACTTGTCTCCAAGTATTTTTTAAAAATAAAAAATATTTCCCTCCAGACAGGGAGAAACCAATCATTGTATCATAAATGATTACTCATGACTTTTTAATAACCCACTCACCCACTTCGGTTATAGTCTCAGACCACAGAAAAATTCATACCCTCAAAATGTTTGGCTATACCAAGCTGATATACATCTGTGGATATAAACCCACTCTACCATACCTATTCAACTGGCATCAATAGATCCCTGGTAATGCAAACATTTAGGAAGCACCATTCACATTCCTTTTCACTGTCCTTCCTTTTTGTTCTTTTCCAGGCCTCTCAACAACATGTCCAAAGTGCGTGAGGTGAAGTCTCACCACCCTTGCTTCCAAGGAACATTCTAGCTGTACTTCATTCAAGACAAATTTATTTGTTCTCCTGGAATCACATGATAATTTCAACATTCTTCACCAGCATCATAATTCAACTTCATTGATTTTCCTTCCATCTTCCTTACCCAACGTCAAACTTTAATTTGCATATCTGGTGATTGAAAATACTCTGTCTTGAGTTAAGAGTACCTCGTCTTCAAAATGATATCCTTGTTCTTCAACACTTACAGAGGTGTTGTGCAGCAGATATACCCAATGCAATGCATCATATGAGCTCTTGGGTCCGTGCAAGATGAAATCCTTGAGAAGTACAGTCTCTCCTCAGTTTATCATACTGCTAGTTATTGGCCTAGCAAAGAGAATTCCAATGTTCTTCACATTACGTTGTAATCCATATTGAAGCTTGCAATCTTTGATCTTCATCAGAAAGTGCTTTGAGTCCTCCTCACGTGTGTCAATTCAACTTTCTTTGGGGAAGAGCAATTATTGAGAGAAATTGCATTAATGTCCTGTGCAGCCCTACCCTCAATCATCATTATTTTTCCATCACTGTAAAATGTTACTCAGTGCTACATAAGATGAAGGTTAGTCTTTAAAAAAATAAAAACCCAAACAAACTCACACTCATGGCGCCATTATAGGACAGGGTGGAACTGCCCTTCTTCGTTTCCATGACTTACTTCTTTATGGGAGTAGAAAATCTTGTCTTTTTCCCTTGGAGAGGCTTGTGGTTTCTAACTACTGACCTTGAAGCTAGAAGCCCAATTCATAATCACTATTCCACCAAGGTGTCTATTTTTAAAATAATAAGGGGCATTAATTTTAAGAAGAAATGTAAGAACCATGTAAGAAAATGCAACAGGTGGGGAGAAGAAAGGATTTGTGCAAAGAGTGAAGTACTTTTTCAAGTTTTTAAAAGAGAATGCCGGTGTAGAGAAACTCAGAGAAGCTAAGGTCTTTTAAGCATCACTCTACTGCTGTGATGATGAACTTGGGATGGGAAATTGGGGTATCTATCCATAAATATATATTTGTTGAATATAACCAAGCACTTTGAGAGAATGAGTTTACTGGGACCTGAGTCTAAAGCTATAGTCTTTGTAGAAGAGCCAACAATTAAGAGGGGACTAATAAAACTTCTTACTCAAGAATATTTTACTTTATGCAGACTCCCGGCCCAGTAGTACCAGATGTACTTGCGTGTAAGCCAACCTGAATATCAGCAAAGGCCCCTCATTTTACCACAAAACTGCATTAAAAATGTGCTGGAAAAAAATCAGCTTATACACGAGTATATACAGTAATTAGTCTTGGTAATCTAATCTGCTTAGCCACATTTGTTAGATGAAAACTCACCCCCTGACCATACCAACTGCATCAAGTTGGTTTCAACTCATAATGACCCTGAAGGATAGGGTAGAAAAATCCATATGGTTTCTGGTCCTGTAAATCTTTACAGGAACAAACAATCCCATCTTTCTCCCTTGGAGTAGTAGCTGGAGTATCTGAATCACACACCTTGAAGCTACCGACCCAACTCTAAATCCACAATGTCACCAGGGAGGACATAATATTAAGGACATTAAGTTTAAGGAAGCTGGCATTAACACCTACCAAGAAAAAAAAGCATGCCTACATACTCAAGTATAAGCCGAGTTTTTCAGCACATTTGTAATGCAGTTTTTGTGGTAAAATTAGGTGCCTCGGCTTATACTTGAGTATCCATGGTAGTTAAGGATTTAACGCAAGTAGCTTTACGTAATCTGTCTTTTAGCCAGACACCAAGAACATGAAATTCAAGGACATAAAACAGTAAAATGACAAACAATTCATGCCACTGGGAAATGGATAGAGATATGGAGTAAAAGAGAAAGAGACGGAAATGTAGAGAGGAGGAAGACTCAGTTGGCAACCTCTGCAATTCTTGAAGCTTTGCAGAGTTGTTCCGAGGTAGCAATGTAATCCATCTCTTGCTACTTACTCTGCCTCCCAAGATATTCGCAATGCTTCCCAAATCAGAAAGCAATTTGTTTTTCCTAGATTTTAAACTAGATTTTTGAATGAAGTTTGATTTTCCTATGAATCATGAAAAATGTTCATACATGCCAAAGGATGATTTAGGCTTTAAAATTCCACTCACCTAAAAGAAATTGACAGCAGAGCTTGCCTCTGCTGTTCATCAGGTCCACTTGAAACAGCAGTACATGGGGTCCCAGTCCAGATCACATCCAATCAGAATCTCCATACCTTGGGTGACAGGGGCGGGGGGGAAAGAGAGAGAGAGAGAGAGAGAGAGAGAGATCTTCTCATTGTAAACAGCTTCTCACATGTTTCTAATATGCATCTAGGTTTGAGACACTGATGTCTAGAACCATACATTATTGCTATGAGCCACTGAGTTGGTTCCATCTCAGGGACTTTGTGTGCAACAGAGCCACACATTTCCCTTCTGGGTGGAAGTTACTTTCTATAACTGGTGTCCTGCAAGTCACATGATGCTCAAAATCCCTCTGAGAGTCCTGTGTTTGTCTTGGAAAACACAAAACTGTCTCATCCCTTTGAGTCTAAAGATCACTTTCCAGAAGAAGCGGTGCTCTCTTATACATTCACACAGTCAAAAGAAATGAAACAGCTCTGGGTGCTCACAGATGACAGGTCTAGGGAAGCAAGTGGGAGCCCACCCTGCTGAGAACAGGCTTAGTCAGACTCTTGTAGCAGTTCAGTTTTTACTTTAGTCCCTTTTGTAAGCAGAAAAGAGAAACGCCAGTTTTATTTCTATGGCAGCATGATTCCAGAACTTTTCAAGTTTCCTGAAGTAAATCCTTGGAAGTTCCTTTAATTTGTAATTTATTAAGAAGGTTATTTAGCCAATCAGAAAAGACTTGATAGCATTTAACTGTAAAAATAACTTGTCTAATTTTTCCATCTCTTAACACCCCCAACCGCCCCCACACTGCAGTTTCTTCCCAGGAAGTTGCTGGAGTCATAAGTCTGACCAAATAAGATTTAGAAAGCTCTGTGTGCTCAGGGATATGTCGCTGATCACAGTAACTTATCAACTGGAGGTCAACCTACCTCAGGATGCAAATCAAAGATGGGAGTAGACGATCCATATGAAACCATTTTACAGGGAAAGCCTATACATGTAAATTGTTTTCATTATTTTTTCATTTGCATTACATGAGTTTTAGCACCCTGCCCTTAGGCAGGAATGAGTCTAAACCTCTTACTAACCTCAAACTAATTGAAACCAATCTTCTACAGCTTCCTATTGGCCTGCTTCCATGTATGGGGAGTCTTCAGACTTGATTCTCTCTGCACCCAAATCCAGACCAATAGCATGGCTAAAATAAAATAGAAGGGATCCCATCCTCACTAGTAGAGCTAAACTGAACCAACATCTACAATCTTTGGGAAGTATCTTAGTCTAGGCGACAGGGAGCGCCCAACTTATTTATTTATCAAAACAGTAGTTTCTTTTAAAAAGAAGTTGTTTTTCCTTTATATTGTGCAGACAGATAGCTATCCAACCAGTGGCAGACTTTGGAGTGCTCTTCATTATTATTCATATTATCAAGTCTTAGAGGAGCAGAATCCATCAACCAAACAAAAATTGGAGAAGTCAACAAAAGAGAAATCAGAAAGACAAATTACACATTTTAGTGAATTAGTCACATAGCAAACTAATTCTGACAAAAATGCACAGATTTACGCATTGTCCTTATGGTAAGCTCTGTCTTCTGTGGCCTTTCAAAAGTCACTGCTCCAAAATAAAATATACTGTACTGCATATGTAGAAAAACCTAGTACCATAAGAAAGATTGAAATATTTAATTAATTTATATTTATTAAAACAAATATCAAAATTCCAGATTACTAAGTGAAATGAAATGCATTCTTTTTTTGTTGTTTGTTTTTGTTTTTGTTTTGTGGGGGGGCATCACTGCCCTCTGGTGGTCATGGGAGCTACCCAGCCTTGCTCTTGGAGAGCCACTGCAGGATTTGAACCGCCAAGCCCATGGGCTGCAGTCCCACACTCAATCACTAAGCCACTGGGGCTCAGGCCGAAATGCATCCTTTTTTTTTTTTCACAATAAAACCTTTTATTTGTCCACATTCAGTCTGAATTTTAAACAGATTATTGAACTGGTAGCTCATAGCCATGAGCTCGTTCCACTTTTGCACCTGTCTCATCTCCAGTGGTTTTTCCAGAACTACCACCTTCACCATGAAGCTTCATGAGTTTTCCCAATTCAAACTTGGGCTTTCTCAGCATCTTTATTTTCCTGACAAACACATCATGGAGGGGATAAATAGACTGGAAAGCCTTTTCTATGTCTTTCCCATTGCTGTCTGGAATCAATTTATTGACCATTTCTTTCAAGTCATTTGTCTGCACCTCCCAGGTCATGATTTCCATCATTTTCTTTTGGATTTGGCGGACCTGCTGGTGCTGAGCATAAGAGGTCTTCCGAATCTGATGGTTGCGTTTTTTTAGTGAAACCAACACAGAACTGATGAAGTAGAATCCTGTCGTAGTCTTGACATCAACATGAGCTTCAATCATGGTCTGCCATTTTTTGACAATGGAGCACATTTTGTCCTGAGTAAGATCCATGCCATGGAAGTTGGTTAGGCAGTTTTTGCCCTGAACATCCTCAGTTATTAGCTTAAATTTTCTAAAGGCAACCTCATCATTTTGCAGATCTGCAAGGCTCACTTCAAAAACACGACCCGTGAGGCCATCAGATGCAATTTTGGTTCCTTGAGTCCTGGCGACTGGTGTTTTCCCCATATTGAGCATCGCTGGTGCTTTCACATCATGCCAATCTTTCTTAGAAAATGGATCAACCACTTTCTTCTGAACTCCTTTTTTACCACCTTTTGCAAGGTGCTCGTTCTTGCCGACCGCCGTGGTGCCGTGCAGAGCCAAAAGGGCCAAAATGCATTCTTAAAGAGAGTTCTCTTTCCTCCTGATTTCTTTGATGTGCCTTCCAGAAATTTAGAAAAATTACCTATATGACTTGCATTCTGATTTTAGGGGACAACGCTTATCCAGTTTGATATTTTATCCTCAAGAAAAGAGCTCAAAGTTTTTGATTTTGTCCCTATTATGTCCTCCTGGATAGACCACAAAGCTGTAAAGATATGGAAATAAGTAAACCCAATTAAACAGGGTTATGGTCACATAAATGATAATGGGTTTTCTTTATTTAGGCATGTGAATGTCCATAAAAAGAACTAGGAAGAAAAGACTGTCCCACTGCCCTTAAGTTCCAAAAACCAAACTCAGTAGCATTGAGTTGATACCAGCTCTAGAGAACCTCTAGGTTAGGGCAGAACTTCCCCTGTGAGTTTCTAAGACTGAAAGTCTTTACGGAAGAAAACTCCATATTTCTCTCTAAAAGAAGGACACTGAACCACTATGCTACCAGAACTCCCCAACTGCCTATAGTAGTCTAAAATAAGAGCTAGTGGATACTTAGAAGCAGTTCCCAGTGTATGGCCACAACCAGCATCACCTAGGAATATATTAGCAATACGAATCATTTAACCCCACCTATTGAATTAGAAATGGGGTTGAATGGGACTAATTCTGTGCTTTAGCACATTTTCCTAAATGATATTTTTGCAAACTAAAATTTGAGTAGCACTGTCCTAGACAAGTCAAGTCTTATAAAAGAGTTTTCTCAATGTAGGAAGTTTGATTTGTGCAATGTACACCAGTTTCTTCTAACACTTAGACTTATTGTCAGCAGAACACATAGACAAAGCAAACTAATTGATATCTTAAGATGTGACCACTGGCTGAGCCCTGGTGGCCTCGTGGTTGTGTGCGGGACTGCAGCCCACAGGGTTGACAGTTCAAATCCAGCAGCAGCTCTCCAGGAGCAAGGCTGGGTTTCCTACTCCCACCAGGACAGTGATGCCACAAAACAAAACAACAACAAAAAAATGTGATCACTAACTCTCATGTGTTAGCAAATTATAGCCAAGTTGTTGTTGTTGTTTTTGCTGCTGCTGTTGTTGCACAATTCCATTGAGCCAGTTCCAACTCATAGTGACCCTCTTTACAACAGAATGAAACACTTCCCGTCCGGAGTGTTCCTCACGGCTTTCATGCTTGAATCCATTGTTGCATCCACTTGTCAGTCCATTTGCTGACACTCCACCGACCTAAGCATGATGTCTTTCTACAGGAACTGATTTAGCCTGATAGCATGTTTAAAGCATGAGACAAAGTCTCACCATTCTTGCTTTTAAGGAGCATTCTAGCTGTAATTCTTCCAAGATAAAATTATTTATTCTTCTAGCCATTGGGTTATTCATCAACCTCACCAAAATTCAAGGCATCAACACTTCTGTTGTTTTGCTTACTTGCTGACCAGCATTGACATGAATGTGAGATGGAATTTTCAAAATATCACATCTACTTTAGAGAGTTCTTGTATGGCAAAATTGCCCAATGAAATATTTTCTTTTATGCCTTTACTGCTGCTGTGGCTAAAATACTGAGGATCAGGAAGGAATTGGCTGCTAAGAAGAGATATTGCTGTAGACCAATATCTGTATCCTTATTCCTTCTATTGATTTGTACTAACCAATAAACTTCTCTAATAAACCCCAATAATCATGAGTATTTGTGTTAGTCCAGGTAGACTAGAGGAACAAATTTCAAAGACACGCAGATAGAAATAAGGAAAGGGTTTATATACAAAAGGAATGTGACACTAAGAAGGCATCCCAATCCAGTCCAGTACAAAGTCATAAGTCCGATATTAACCCATATGCCCGAAACCAGTCTACAAAGTCTCCATCCAACTCACAAAGTCACAGGTCAGTGGGTGCAGAGTCCTGGAACCAACAGAGGTCTCCCCATGGCTCCTCGCTTCCAGGGCTCAGGGTCCATCAACAGCATGCCGCTCCAGCTTCAGAGGTCTGGCTCCATCAGGGCAAAGCCATGTGGTCTCTCTGCTGGCTACTCCAGCCTCCCGGATGCCACCATCCTGTGTTGTCTGTGATTAATTGTCTCTCAGACTAACTCCCAACAACTGGGGAAGATAGCTTCTCATCTTCATGAGGGAAATATCGCAAGATTTCCCAGAAGTCTCAGGAGAAAGCCATGCCCACATAGAGGCCTCATCGGCTCCTCAGTAGCTATCTCCAGATTAACAGGCTAGACTCCACCCCTACATCTCAACCATAAAATTAACATAAGCACATGACTGCCACAGAATTGTTTGTTAGTTCTGTGTGGCCTTTGTCATGAATTTCTTCGTCCAACATAGAAGTAAAGTGTCATGGGAAGAACAGTTGGTGCTAGAGTAGGCAAAGGAGGTTGGGACATGGAAATATGTCTATATTTCTTGGTAATCAGGTAGTCAAAGGATGTCAAATATGGCCTCATATGCTAGTTATTATAGGAACATTACAGCTGAGAATTGAAACCATCAGCAAATTACACACCGAAAAATTGAATGCAGTACATATTCTCACCTACTAACATTGAGTTGATTTCAATTGAGTGATCTTACTGATGCTATAAATCTCTATGGGCACAGATACCCTCTTGTTTTCCTATAAATCAGCTGGTGGTTTTGACCTGCTGACTTTATGCTTAGCATGTCAATGCTTACCTGACAGCACTCCCAGGGCTCCTGGTAGTACATATTTCTATTGATCAAGTGTACAAAAACAAAACAAAAAAAGGGTGATTTTATGTGTAGTTGTAACTCATAGGTACTTCATATTTCACTACTAATAGACTTTTTTCTGGACATTTTATAAACAGAGAAAGGTATTCAATGTAATAGACATTACTAGTGATACTCCCAGATTCCTTGTAAGTAGTCGGTGGGCTCATTTCCTCCATTACTGCTGGAGGTGAACTTAATGGAACACATCTGTAACATTGTTGAGACTAGTTCTTGGTTGGCTGTAGTCACTTTTCTAGGAAACCTTCAGAGGTTGCACTATCACATCAACAATTGCCATCATCCTCAACATCATCACACTGCTATCTTCTCACACTAAGAATACCACTCAGAGCAATCACTCAATGACTGACTGACACAAAGATAACTAGAGCCTCAAAGTGGGGCCAACTCTTCAGTGAGGTGTATACTCGAGCCCATCCTTCTCCAATTAGACCAGCGATACTTTCTTCCTTCTCTTTCCTTCTTCTCATCCACTCTCTCTTTACAAGGGTTTTTGTGAATCCTCACTCAGTAAATTGCATCTAACCAAATCCCGGTCTCAGAGTTTCTCTTTAGGTAACCTCACTTAAAATATCTGTATTAAAGGTACCTGCTTTATTTACAAATTAATGATAAAACAATTTATACAGATAATAAAACTCTATTAAAGAGTGATAAAAAAGATAATACATAAAGTTCTTGTGGCCTTCACTTGTTCATGTGACAACAAGAAGAAATAGCTGCAAACATCCATTAATTATCAGAATGTGGAATGTATAGAGTATAACTTAAGGAAATTAGAAGCTTTCAAAATGAAGTGGGTATATGAAGACCAATATGCTATGTATGAGTTAACTGAAATGAACCAGTATGAGTCACTCTGAGTAGCATAATAATATGAACTACTGTGACAGGAGTGATGAAGTGAGAGAAATGGAGCTGTATTTATTTTTTAAAAGCATATATCAAGTTGGGTCCTGAAACATAGCACTACAAGCAATAGGATAATTATATACACAGTTACAAAGAAAACTGGTCAATATGACTATTATATAAATTATGGTAAATTTTGTAAGTGTATGAAGCAACCATTAATGTCAAGTATAAAGAAATTGAACATTTCACCACATTTTTCAATATAATGTAGGTTATATGTGCAATCAATATGCTTTGATAATTATTGGGGATTATAATTTTGAAGTTGGAACCAAAAAAGATCAGTAGTTAGAAAATTTGGCCTTGGTGATAGAAGTTATGTTAGAAATCACATGAGAGAATCTTACAAGACCAGAGACTTATTCATTACAGATACCTTCATTCAATAACACTAATAGTGACTATATATCTGGACTTCATCAAATGAAATACAAAGGAATTATACTGACTATATAGATGAGAAAAGATTATGGAGAAGCTCAATATCATTAGTCAGAATAAAACAAGAGATTATCTGCAGAAAAGACCATCGATTACATCTGTGTAAACTCAAATTACACTAAATTAATTAAAACAGATGCACAAAAGCCAACATATAACCTTGAGAATACACTCCCTGTATTTAGAGATAATCTAAAATAAAAAGATTGACATATTGAATATTAATGACCAAGACCAAAAGAGTTACAAAATCACATCAAGAATATCACAGATGAAGAAAGATCATAAGGAATGAATGAAGGGAATGAATGAGAGCCCAAAATTGATATCAAAAGATAATCTAAACAATGCTTTAGAATTTCAAGAAGAAAAGATGAATGAAATAAATGAGTAAGTTAAAGAACTTAGCAGATTTCAATGGATCTCTTGAGGTGGCAAAGTATTATAATGAAATATGCAAAGGCTAGGAGTTAGAAAGAGACTCCTGCATTCAGCATTTCTCAATCTGAAAGACTGTGAAACAGATTATCAATTTCTTGCATATAAATGCAGGCTGAAATTGAAGAATAATTTTTTAAAATTCATGGAAGTACTTTACCTGAATCTCAAGAACATCTCAAAAAGCAGATTTGATGCTTTGAAAACTAATGACAGCCAACCAGACCGACTGTGGGAGGATGTCAAAGACACAATTGAGAAGGCAAAAACTCATGTAGGAGACAGGAAAGAAAGAGGAAAGCGGATGTCAGAAGAGACTCGAAAATGTGCTCTTGAATGTATAGTAGCTAAAGAGAATGGAAGAAATGATTAAGAAAATCGAACAGAAAATTTTGAAGACAAAATAAAGCTTTATAATGATTAAAGCATTGATGATACTAAAGGAAGTCTGAACTGTATGAAACTCAGAGCTGTGAAAAACAGAGCTCCAGAAACTGATGAAATAACTGACTTGACAGCACCTAACAATAACTCTGTTGCATGTTTTTTGGGAGGATACTATTGAACTGCTTTGTATCTCTTCCTAGTCTTTATGATAGAAAGAACCATTGTGCAAGTGTCAACCCATCACATTGAAGCTCTTCTTTTTATCAGATCCTCTATTTTACCAAGCTTGATGTCTCTCAACAGGTACTGTCCCTTCTGATAGGAGGTTCAAGGTATGTGAGACATGGTATATTCAATATTCTTCATCAATATTATATCACAAAGGTATTAATTCTTCTTCAATCTTCCTTAATCATTTTCTAACTTTCATATACAATATGAGGGGATTGAAAACACCAAGGTTGGGGTAAGGTGCATCTTAGTCCTCAAAATAACATTTTTATTTTTTAATAGCTTAAAGAAGTCTTTTGTAACTGATTTGCCCTATGTTTGATTTCGTGACTGCTGCTTCTGTGAAGATTGATTATCAATCCCAGTAGGATGAAATTCTTGACAGTTTTGGTGTTTTCCATCATCATGTTGATCACTATCCCATTTGTGAGAAATTTTGTTTTCTCTATGTTGAGGAGCCATCTCGTGCACCTTCATCAGCAAGTTTTGAATCCTCTTCACTTTCAGGAAGTAAGATTGTGGCACCTGCATGTCATAGATTGTGAATGAGTCATTTTCCAATCTTGATGCTGCATCCTTCTCCATATAGTCCAACTTCTGTTCCGCATATAGATGGAGTAAGTATGATGAAAAGGGACAACCTTAATACATACTGTTCCTGGTTTTAAACCACAAAGTATCCCCTTGTTGTGTTCAAATGATTGCTTCTTGGACTTTGTGCAGTTTGCAGAGCAATATAATGAAGTCTTCTGGAATTCACAGTCTTCAAAATATTACCTGTAATTTTTCAAGATCCATACAGTTGAATACCTTTGCATTGCCTTTGCAATGAAAGGCAGACAAATGTCTTTCTGGTACTCCCAAGTTCCAATCAAGGTTCATCTGAATCTGACTTGAAATCCTGGCAGCTCCCAGTTGATGCATTGCTGCATTTAAAATACATATTTTTAAGTATAATTTTACTAGTCATGATATTAATAATACTGCTTGACAATTCCTGTTTGAATACTCTTCTTTGAAATAGCTATGAACTGGTTGTTCAAGTAGCTGTCTTTCAAATTCCTTGGCATAGATAAGTGAGGTCATTCACTAACACATTTGTTGAATTATTGATGGCATTTCATCAATTCTTCTCAACTTCATTTCACCAATTTGTCAATGCAGGTTAGGCTTCTTCTTCAGTACCACCAGTTCTTGATCATGTTACCCCTTGATGGTTGTATGCCAACCTGTAAATATTCCACCTGTTCTAAAGAGCTGACAGATGTAATTGCTAGCTAAATACGGAGATGAGTATTAACTTAAATCTCTCAAATAACCGGGACACAGATTTCTTAGTGTGTTGAGGAAAAAACAATGCTATGCAACCATTTAGACCACTAGAAACCTCTAAAAATTTGATGAAAGGTAGACATCACTGTCCAAAATAGCACAAAATCACATAAAGATATAATTGGTATAAATTTTCAGAAATCTGTTTGGCTTCCTGAAGTAAATTTTTTCAATTCGGAAATTTCCAGCTTTTAGAAACAAGAGCTTCTCACTTGAGGGGATGATAGTTGTTTGTATTTAGTGTTGCTAAGTAAATGGTAAGAAAGTTTCAAATTCCTGATTGATATATTTTAAATTATTTTATTGGGGACTCTAACAGCTCTTAGAACCTTGCTTGATTTTCTAGAGTTAAGCATACACAGTATTGGCCTCTTCCCAAAAGGAGGTTTCCAAGTCTCCCCGCCCAGGCTGACTGGCCCTGAAAATCTGTCAGCATGTGCTGCTCCTTCAGCTTCCAGCCAGACTCCAGAATGCCTAGTCTACTTGATCACAGTCATTCCAAATGTGTTCCACCCTACCCCACTCCAACCATATATACGGTAGGATCTATAGCAAGTAAGCTCAGATTTGATGCCACTTGAAAGTAATACCATCTATGACTTGTCTTGGTACCATCAAAAGCAAAAACTGCTTAAATTCTCATCTCCACATAGTTCAGTTCATTCCTCTCTTCCCTTTGGTTTTCCAAACCTTGTACTACTACCTTTGACTTCCTCATGCGGAAATAAAGAAACCTTTTACCTCTTTACTAAAGGTTTGCTTCCTTCACCCCTGTGCCTTCAGTAAAATTAGGTGTTTGTATTACGCTCTCTGATATTTATAATCACTCTGCCCTTACCCCCGAGATCTGCAGCAAAGATCAGTACAGGAATTAGATTATTTTGCTCGCCTAGAATAGAACCACACTCATCTTCTGATGATCTTTTTCCTCTTACCAGATCCCCATCCTGAAGTTTCATTTGTTGGAAGACATTTTATCGTGTACCTACTTTGGAGTTTTTGCTGTCATTAGTTGGCATGGAGTGTGCTGCAACTCTTGATAATCTGCATCACATAATGGAGCCTTGCTTGGTCCTGATCCTTGGTCCATGAAAAGCCTTGCTTTTCATGATCTTGGCTGGGTTTGAGCCCCTTGATGAGACTACTGTGCCATTTTATCTCAGTGAGGAGTTTCTTAATTTTCATTGGCCCTCCCTCTACTATACTGAAAATGAGTCCTGTTGTTAACCATTGATCTTTCCTTGTGATGCTTCAAAAAGAAAGAAAGATGAAATCTTACCATCATCACTTTTAAGGGGAAAATCTGACTACATTTCTTCTAAGGCTGATTTGAACATATTTCTGTCAATCAATGGAATATTCTATATTCTTTACCAACACCACAATTCAAAGTCAATATATTAATTAGGAGATATCACTTTAAATGAATCCCCAGATAAAATAGAGGCAACCTAAATATGAATGTTTTAAGACACTTTCCCAAGAAGCAGACTCTGAGACAGGAATTCCATTGCATGACACTTACTGTGGGATATTCTTGGGAAACACTAGAAAAGGGAGGAGTGAAGCAGCATGGTAGAGGGTATAAAGCTATGAAAAAGAACATCTTAGCTCAATTGTAGCTCAGGAGTTTAAATCCACAATTAACTCATCAGAAGCAAAAGGAGAAGATGACATCATTCAAGTTAAAGATATAGCAATACACCACACAGATAAATATTTATGTACCCATAGAGTGTATAATCTATTGGAGATAAGAGCAATGATCATGTGATAAGTCAGGAGGTAACAAATCTTATGAAGCAGCAGCAGAAGGGGCTGCCAATTAGGAACCCTACTACCTTTACCAACTAGGAACCCTAATGGCATAGTAGGCTAAAAGCTGGGCTCCTTACTGAAAAGTCAGCCACACCAATTCATCAGCCACTCTGAGAAAGAAAGATGAGGTTTTCTACTTTCATAAAGAGTTACAGTCTTGAAAACCCACAGGTGCTGTTCTAATCTGTACTATGTGGTCAAAGTGAATTGGCATCAAGTGCATGGCAGTAAGATTGATTTTGTTTGTTTGCTTACTTGTTTATTTTGCTTGCTTAGCTTAATAGGTTAAAGGGCTATTTTAGATAAGGGATTCCTTTGAGAAGGTGATATTGTATATAGTCCGGAATGAAGTAATGACTTGAGTTAGACAGTATTTCTGGAAGAAGAGCAGAGGTAAAGATGATTATCCAGAGGTATATTTTATATTTTCAAAGAATAACAGGGAGATTTTGTGACTGGGATTGGGATGGAATTAAAAGCAGCCATACAATTGACTGTGTGAGACATCCCTAGGCCTATGGACGAACTTTTGGTTTTGTTCTGAAAATGGTCTTATAGGTCCCTCCTCTAGGCCCAGGGATTAGTCTAAAGCTGAGTTCCTGACCTTAAATGGAACCACTTATATCTTCTGCAGATTATTGGTTATAATATATAGTCAACTTTGGGTGTCAACCTGGGTTGTAACACTTGTTTTCAAGAAAAGCTTTATCTTAGAGATTAGAGAATAAGGATCATGTTAAATCTGTTACATTTTTTCATATGGAATCCAGAACCTTTATCTTATTCTAAGCATGTTCATATTTTTGTCTATTGATCAACATCACCTGTTATTTCTTGAAAAAATTATAAATAAAATTATATCCACCTGAAAATTTTATATCCTTCCTTTCCCACATTAAGAAATCAATTTATTTTAAAGTATTAGTACAAGGCTGGTCTCAATGAAAAGGAAAATTAAGATTTCCCAAATGTCATATTTTTTTCAAAATAGCCCATTTTGAAAATTCCATTCCATCATCCCTGATTTCAGCTACCACATCTCTTCTCAGTTTTTTTCCTCCAAATTCCATATGTTGCAACACCTCACAAAACTCATGACCTGTCAAAGAACTGACTCAGGTAGCTGTGGAAGCTGAAAACTACCAAATCCAAATTAAGAAGACCCACCAAAGGAGTCTCTTCTTTCACATTAAATCAAGCTCTTGACTCACAAGGCTGCAGAAACTGGTGAATCCAGTGAGGTAATAGACTTCCAGTTCAAGTGCGAAGAACCGGAGGTCAGCCTGAGGCAAGTTACATATAGGGTCCACAATATAAGCTCAAACTTTTTCAAAGTTGATTGACATAGGTCAAGATGACTACCTAGAAAAGTGGCCACAAAACAACAACAACAAGAAAAGAAAAGTGGTTTTCTTAAAGCAGTAAGTGGGGTTGGCTTGCTGATCATCATTGACTAACACATCACTAATCTTCTGTGCATGCTTAGCCAGGTGTAAGTAGGGGTGAGTGTCACAAAAATGGCTTGTTGCCCATGCCTGAGGCTTTGGTAGAGGTGTGACTTTTGCCCTTCTATCAAAAGATTATGTAGAGGACATATATGTCCATTCTATGCATCTTAAATGGGCCACAACTAGTTTTTGCTAGTTTTGTGGTCCCAGACTCCATCTATTTGCAATTAAGCAGGTAGCTGACAGTTTGGTTTCCTTTAAGGTCTATTCTTAAAGGAGTAACCTAAACCTAAAAGTTAGTTCTTACTTTACCCCAGATATCAAATATGATGGCCAATCTGTAAATCATACCCTTAGATAAACAAGAGGTGTGCACTCAAAATATATCCTACCTGCGGCAGTCATATAATCTGGCGCCAATTTGAGGATTAAGAGTGTAGGGAGTGGAGTCTAGCTTGTCAATCTGGAGCTAGCCAATGAGATCTCCTTGTGGGCATGGCTTTCTTCTGAGAATCCTGGGAAATTCAGCTGTATTTCCCCCTTGGAGGTGATAAGAGACTCACTTCTCAGTCCTTTGGAGCTGCTGTTCTGACAAGACACAAGGCAGATTCCCTGTGAGACATCATGGAGGAGAAGCCACATGGGCTTACCCTGATGGAACCAGATTTCTGGAGCTGGAAAGGCCACATAGAGACTCCACCAGTGCTGAGATGCTTGAGAAGTCACTTAGAGGCCCGTGCCA
The DNA here is from genome assembly GCA_004026705.1 of Nesogale talazaci. Lineage (NCBI taxonomy): Eukaryota > Metazoa > Chordata > Mammalia > Afrosoricida > Tenrecidae > Nesogale > Nesogale talazaci. Next base: position 130,017 of record PVJH01003264.1, read on the forward strand.
GCGCTGAGATGCTTCTATCATCACTGGATACACAAGACTCTGAACCCAGAGGCCTGTGATGGGCCTGGTGTCATTGCATGTGCTTTGTGAGCCTTAGGAGGACATATGGATTGGTATTAGACATATAGGCTAAAATTGGACTTATAACCTTTGAACTGGGCTGGGATGCTTGCTCTCATATATAAATCTCTTTCTTATACACATGAGTGTCTATGGATTCATTTATCTATTGTACCTGAACTAACATACTACCTTACTTGCAGAATAGATAAATCACTCCAAAATATGACAGTAATCCCAGGAATAGGTATCACAAAATAAAAGATTATAGCTATAAAGGCAATATTATGTAATGTATTTAATAATTTACTATACGACACTCCTCTTTTTCCCTCTGCAACAGAGAGCAACACTTCTCTCCTACAGACTAAAACTCCATCCAGTCTTTACCCTGACCATATACTTTGTCTCTAGAAAATCTCATTACAACCCCAAACCTTCAGATTTTCCATTCTCGAATGACTACTTTTCTTTAGCCTAATAATATGTTCATCCTTCTTCCATCTAGAAATGACTCTCAACCACCTGTCTGTCTGTTTTTCATATTGTGGTTGTTTGTGTGTTGCTGTGATGCTGGAAGCTATGTCATTGCTTTTTAAAATGCCCAAGAAATCCAAAGTGTAGGATTTCAGTTGAGCTTCCAGACTAAAAACAGACAAGGAAGTGCTCCAGTGTTAGTATTGGGAGACTAGAGAAACAAATTCATAGGCACTCGGATTTGTATATGAAAGAACTTCATGATTTCCGGAAAGATGGTGACAGTAACACATACCAGAAGGCCTCTGCAGTGATCAGTACAAGAGAATTACTAAGAGGGAAATTCCATACAGCCAGGTCACCGGAGGAGCATCATAAAGATAAGTAGGCACAGATTCATTAGGTTTTGAGAAGCTGGGGGCTTTGGGCTTATCACTGTGGTGGTCAGCTAGGGCCTGACCTTAGCCTTGCCACTGTCTAAGCCAGAGCTGTGATAATTTGGAGCTGATCCAAGGGTTTTATCTCAACAGAACTACAGCTTTTTCTATTACCTTTGCTCTCACACACCACTATTGACATCCAGATCACCCCCCTTAGCCCCGAGTACTTATGCCTGCACTCAACCCAGATTGGAGAATGCCACCCTCTATATTGTAACCCCAAGCTGGGGAAAAATCTGCCCACCCTCCAGCATGGGGATATCACCACCACCTTCTTCTGGGGGAAAATCCACTCACCAGGCCTCCCTCTGCAGTGCTTAACATGTGGCTGGGAATCATAAGACCTTCTTCGAGGGAAACCCTGCCTGCATGTCTGGGAGAGTTCTCACGTGACTGAGAGAACTTTCTCCTGCCTGCCTTAGTGGCTCACACAGCCTAAGGTAGCTCAGCCAACACATGCCAATGTCACATGCTACTGCAGAAACCTTTTCCCAACCTCTGCAAAGATCTACCTTATGAGGGCAATTTCAACCAACCCTGTGCTATACACTAAAGCCAACAATCCACCAGCCTTTTGTGGCACTCCCATTACAGCAACCACCCTCACATGCCCATTGAGGGGCCCCAAGCTGTGATTGGCCAGACCATCACAACTTCTTGTGAAATCACTCACCATAGCACCACTCTTGTGGGTCTATAACCACCCAACCAGCGCCCCTAAGAGGACTATCCAAGATCCCCTCCAAATAACAGAATAGTGGTTGACTATGGAAAGAGTGAAGCCACAGAAGGATAAAGCTGTAGGCCAATCCCATACTGCAATTGACTGCAGGAATTCCAAAGAAGCATTTTCCAGAAGTCTCCCAGAGAGAGCCACTGCTCTTCAACTCTCTGGAAAATGGCACCTGGCTATTCTAAAACAATGCAACGCAAACAGAAACCAGCCCCAAAAATTTCACCAAGAATCAGGAGAAACAAAAGGCAATGGGAGATGTCCTGAACCAAATGACATGCATAGAAGAATAAAATTTCTACGACAGAAAGAAATTTTCGAATGCTACTTGGAGTCATAAAGGATATGAGGAAAACAATACAGAAAAAGGATGAAATGATAGAGGTGATAAAGACCATACACCAAAGGTAAATACAAGAGCTTATGAACGAGATAACAAAAACCAATAGTAGGCTCCCAGGCTTTTCCAATCAACTGGAGGAGGCAGAGAATCACACCAGTGACTGAGAAGACAGCCAAGCAGACTTTAATAAACATGAATAAAAATCTGATAAAAATCATCAGAGAACCTGCTGAAAACCTAAGAGTTATGTCTGAGGCTATGAAGAAGAGCAGCATCAGAATAATTGGATTACCAGAGGAAGACACAACAAAGAAGTCCTCTGCAAAAATAGTGAGAGAATTCTTTGAGGAAAACTTCCCCAGCTTAATGAATGCAAACCAGGCAACCATTCAAAAGGCTGAAAAAAAACATCAGATAGACTGAATCCCAAGAAGTCACCGAGACACATAATAGTTAAATTTTACCAACTTGGAGAAAAAAGAGAAAATCATAAGGGCACCTAAGTAAAAATAAGCAACCACATACAAAGGTTCCCAAATAAGAATATATTCAGACCTATAAGCAGACACTATGAAGAAGAGGAGAGAGTGGAGTAACATATTTCAAAAATTGAAGGAAAATAATGCAAACCCAAATTTTATATCAAGATAATTGGAGAAGTAAGAGTCTAACCTGACAAGAATAAAACCAAAGAATACTTGAAATCCAGTACTACAAAATACCCTTGCCAACTCAGTAAGGGCAGAAGAACAGCCCTCACTGAGCACAAAGAAGAGATCCCCAAATAGAACAACCCCACCCAGAGGGCAACAAAGAGAAAAGAGCCCCCAGGATAGCATTGTTTTAAGCGTGGTCTGAAAGCAAGAATGAAATACACACACAACACACTGATAAAAAAGGGAGGGAGGAGAACACCCAAGACAAAAGATGTAAGATGACATCACAGAGTCCACAGATGGAGATAATAATCCTGATTATATCAATGAGCTGAACTAAGGCATTAAAAGTCTAGCATACTGGCTTGGAAAACACAACACACCAATCTGCTGCCTGCAGGAGACATATCTCAAGACTACACACAAATAGGCTGAAAAACAAGGGTTGAAGAAAAATGTGCCAAGCAAACAGCAATTAAAAAAAAGCAAGGCCTGCAATCCTAATCTCAGATAAAATTGACCTCAAAGTTCAAACCATAAAAAGAGATAAGTAGACACTATGTAATACTCAAGGGACTGGTAGACAAAGAACCACTAAGCATTTTAAACATATATTCCCCGAATGTGAGATCCACTGAATACATCAACCAAATGCTCCAAAAGGTGAAAAGAGAAATCACAGCCTCAACAGTTATAGTAGGTGACTTCAATACACCGCACCCTGAGAAAGATAGATCAGTGAAATAAACTCAACAAGGAGACTAGATTGCTGAATATTAAGTTAGACAATTGGACCTGACAGATATTTACAGAACTCTTCATCCAAATACAAAAACAAGTCACATAATTTTAAAACCCACATGGCACATATTTGAATTTAGACCACATGCTGGGGCAGTGGGTGAATCTGCATAAATTTAAGCATAATGATCTCATACAGACCTCCCTCTCTGACCACTGTGCCCTAAGATTAGAAATCAACAAATGGAAGATGAAGAAAACAAGAGCAAATAAGTGGAGGATGCATAACTCTCTATTGCAAAAGGAATGTGTACTGGCTGAGATTAGAGATGAAATCAAGAAATTTCTAGAAAGCGATGAGAATGAGAACACAACATACCAAAATAGATGGGGCATAGCAAAGGCAGTCAGAGGAAGTTTCATAGTAATACATGCACACATGAAAAAGCAAGAGAGACATAATTCATATGTTGGTACCAAATTTACAGCAACTAGACCAGAGTCAACAGGACAATCCTACTAGTAGCAAAAAGAAAACAAATAATAAAAATCAGGACTGAGAGTCAGAAAAAGGAAAATAAGAAAACTATAAATGAATGCAGCTAAAAGTTGGTTCTATGAGAGGATAACTAGAATCAACAGACCACGGGCAAATCTAACCAAAGAAAGGAAAGAACAAATTTCAATAGCAAGAATGAGAGAAGAAGGAGGGGACATTACAACAGACTCTAATGAAATCAAAAGACTCTATTTACACAGTACTATGAAGGATTTTATTTCATTGAATTCAGCAACTTGGAAGATGTGGACAAATTCTTGAAAAAAAGGTACCTCCCTAGACTATCCCCGATAGACATCAAGAATCTCAACAGATCCATAGCAATAGAAAAATAGGAAAGATTATTAAAGGATTACCAACAAAAAAAAATGCTTTGGACCAGATACTTCACAGAATACTACCAAGCATTCAGGGAAGAACTGACACCAATCCTACACAAACTCTTCCAGAAAAAGATGGCAAACCTCCAAACTCCATATATGAAGCTAGTATAACTCTGATACCAAAACTGGGCAGGGATCCCACAAGAGTCAAGAACTACAGAACAATATCTCTAATGAACAACCCTGCAAAAATCCTTACCAAAACACTGTTCAATCTAGCTCAGAAGCAACAAAGCCAACATGGAAAAATTACACCCGCCTGTGAGATCACAAGGTGTTGATGGGATCAGATATCAAGCATCAAAGAACAAAAAAAAAATCATATCCTTGTGAATGAGGGGGAATGCAGAGTGAAAAAACAAAGTCCATCTGAGGCAACTGGGCATCCTCTTACAGAAGGGTCGTGAGAAGGAGACAAATCAGTTAGGGTTCAGTATAGCAATGATGAAACATAGTATTTTCCTCTAGTTCTTGAATGCTTCCTCCCTGCCCCCCACCACTATCATGTTCCCTATTCTACCTTACAAATATGACTAGACCAGAGGATGTACACTAATATACATAAGAGCTGGAAACACAGTTAATTGAGGAGAGATTAAACCCTTCCAGACCAATAATGAAAGGGGAGAGAGGGATAGGGTATAAAGGGGAACTGATCACAAGGCTCTACATAAAACTCCCTTCCTGGAGGATGGACAACAGAAAAGTGAGTAAAGGGAATGTCGGAGACTGCAAGACATAACAAAATAATAATAATTTATAAATTATTAAGGGTTTGTGAAGGAGGGGGATAGGGAGTGGGAAGAAATGAGGAGCTGATACCAGGGACTTAAGTGGAAAGAAAATATTTTGAGAATGATGATGGCAATAAAGGTACAGATTTGCTTGACAAAATGGATTGATATATGGATTGTGATAAGAGTTGTATGAGCCTCCAATAAAATGAGTTTTAAAATAAAAGGGAAAAAATAGCTTTATATAAAAGAGCAATTGTATATTGAGAAAACATCCAAGCCTAGTCAAGATCAAGGCCACAAGTTTGATATTACCCCATATGTCCAATATCAGACTATAAATTTCTCTTCAGACTCATGTAACACATGCGATGATACCAAAATGCAGAAAGATCATAGACCAACAGGTGAAAAGTCTTATGGATCCAGCGGCAGTGGAAAGATCTCAGTACTGGTATGGGTCTCCACATGGACCCTCCAGCTCCAGAACGCTGGCTCCATCAGCATAGTTACTATTGGCTTGTCATCAGAAATGTGAATCATAGAGAGTGTGTCCCACTTCCTGGAGGAAGACAGGAGTCCCCAGATTCCTTAGGAGAAAGCCATACCCACATAGAGGCTTCATTGGCAATGACCTGATTGATAGACTAGGTTCCACCCCTTTTCTCAAGTTAGCAGGAGAAGATGGAACTGCTGCCCACTTGGGAGAAAGAAGTCACTGAAAGACTTTGGCATGGCTTTGAATTACTATGAAACAGTGAGAGCCTAAAGAAAGAAAGCAGAACATGAACAGAGAAGCTGCCATTAAATGGGCCCCTTATGTCTAAGCCTAAGGGCACGCAAAATGTGAATGAAAAGGACATGACTTCTTGGAGAGGAGTCAGCCATGGTTTGATAAAACCTCTGGGAGTGTAGTCTCCCATTGAGGTCTTCATTTGCTAACGAGGCACAACTCATGGTAAAGAAAAATAGCTACAAGAATCTAATGAATGGAACTTCCAATGTGTGAAGCATCAATTTGGGAAAATTGGAAGTGGTCAAAAATGAAATGAAATGGATGAGGATTGATATCCTAAGCATAAGTGAGCTAAAATGGACTGGTATTGACCACTTGAATCAGAGCATCATATGATTTACTATGCCAGGAACAACACAATCAAGAAGAATGGGTTGGTATTCATTGTCAGAAAGGTTCTTGCTAAATCCATCTTGAAGTACAATGCAATCTGTGATTGGATTATATCTATCCACTACCAAGGGAATCTAATCAATGAAACTATAATTCAACTTTATGAACCAACCACGAAAGGTACTGATGAAAAATTGAAGAATTCTGTGAATAAATTTAGCTGGAAATTTATCAAACATGAAATCAAGATGTGTTTATAGTTATTGGTGATTGGAATGCAAAAGTCAGAGACAAAGAGGAAGGAACAGCAGTTGGAAAATGGATTTGGTGATATACTTAGAAATGTAGCTAGAGACTGCATGACAGAATTTTGCAAAACCAACACCTTATTCATAACAAATGCTATTTTTGAACAACAAAAAAGGCAACTGTACACATGGATTTCCCCAGATGGAATGAATACACATAAATCTATCTATGGGTAGATACCATGTAAAAACTCAATATCAGCCGCTAAAACCAGACTAAGGGCCAGCTGTGGGATAGACCAGCAATTGCTTATATGTAAGTTCAGGATAAAACTGGGGTAAATTAAAAATAAGTTCATGAGAGCCAAAATTTGACCTGGAGTATTTCACCTGAATTTCGAGAGCATCTGAAGAACAGATTTTATGCATTGAACACTAAGGACAGAGATCTGATGAGCTATGGGGAGGACATCAAGACCATCATTCATGAAGAAAGCAAAAGATCATTAAAAAGACAGGAAAGAAAGAAAAAGATCAAAATAAATGTCAGAAGAGAATCTGAAATATGCTTTTGATCATAGAGTAGCTAAAGTAAATAGAAGAAAAGAGGAAGTCAAAGAGCTGAATAGAAGTTTTCAAAGGGCATCTTGAGAAGACAAAGCCAAATATTACAAAAAATGTACAAGACTTAAAATTAAAAACTATGAGGGAAGAACATGCTCAGCATATCTTAAATAGAAAGCATTCGAGAAAAAATAAAGCCTTGAACCACAATTTTGCAACATTCTATAGGCAAAATATTGAATTATGAAAGAGGCACATCACGATAAAATGGAAAAAATACACAGTCACTGAACCAAAAAGAACTAGTTTGCAGTCCACCACTTCAGGAGGTAGTATATAAGCAAGAACCAATGGTGCCAAAGCAGCTGCTTTAAGGAACAGAGACACAGTTCCTTTAACTCAACCTCCCCACTGACTTGGCTTTGCATACTGTTGCAAAAGGTAGTAATGTAGTTTACTGTTATTATATTAAGACTGCTACCCATGCTACACCATGATTCATGACAAAAGTTTCATTTCTTGTAATTAGAAAGAAATATTTCACAATATATAATTAAATATTATTTTGTGACTAATTGCTAAGCTTTAATTACATTCTATATGTAACAATGAAAATACATCCCGCATATCAGATTATGATTCATAACAGTAGCAAAATTACAGTTATGAAAAAGCAACAAAATAATTTAGGAAGTTTGAGAACCACTGTGCTAAAGAAAGAAGTTCAGATTGCCCTGAATGCATTAGGTAAAAACAAGGCTCCAGGACCTGACAGGATACTCATTGAAGTGTTTCAGAAAGCTGAAGAAGCTCAGAGTAGTCGTTCAACTATGCTGAGAAATTTGAAAGACAGATAGTTGGCCAACTAACTAGAAAAGACCCACATTTGCACACATATCAAAAAGAATGGTGATTGAAAAGAATGATCAAATCATAAACTGATACCAGATATTGCACACAAGTGAAATTTTGCTTCAGCTCATCCAACAGTTGCAGCAGTACATCGACAGCAACCTGCCAGAAGTTCAGGACAGACTCAGAAGAAGAACACGGGCTGTCATTGTTGATCTGAGGTAGATCTTGGCTCAGAACAGAGAATACCAGAAAGATATTCACTTGTGTTTCAGTGACTATGCAAAGGCATTTGACTGTGTGGACCAGAATGAACAGTGGATAACACTGAGAAGATTGGGAATTCCAAAATAGTTGAGTGGGGCTCATAAGGCACTTGTATGTGGATCAAGAGGCAGCTGTTCAAACAGAACAAGGGAATACTGCATGGTTTTAAACCAGGAAAGGTGCGCAACAGGATTGTATCCTTTCACTACACTTGTTCAATCTATATGCAAATAATTAGAGAGGTTGGATTATATGAAGGAAATTGGGGAAGGCCCATTAACAACCTATAATATGTAGATGACATAACTTTGCTGGATGAAAGTGAGGAGGAATTGAAGCTCTTGCTGAATGGTCAAGGATTACAGTGATCAGAATGGATTACAATTCAAAGGAGGGAAGACTAAAATCCTCACAAGCAGACCAACTTCAAGATAAATGGAGAAAAGATTGAATTTGTCAATGATTTTGTTGTACTTGAATCCACAATCAATGCTCACGGAAGCAGCATTCAAGAGACCAGATGACATATTGCAGTAGGTAAGTCAGCTGCACAGATCTTTCTAGAATATTGAAAAACAAGTATGTTACTTTGAGGACCAAGATATGCCTGACACAAATCATAGTTTTTCACATGGCATTCTATACATGTGAAAGTTAGATATTGAATAGGGAAGACCAAAGATAAATGGATGCATTTGAATTGTGGTGCTGGAGAAGAAAATCAAAAGTACCAGGGTCTGCTAGCAGGACAAACCAATTTGCCTTGAAGAAGTGATTCCAGAGTGCTTCTTAAAGACAATGATGGCAAGAGATCATTTTACCTAGTTTGGACATACTGTCAGGATCAACTAGCTCCTGGAAGAGGACACGTTTGTTAAAGAGGAAGGGCGACAAAAATGAGAAACTTCCAGAATGAGATAAATTGAGTGCTCCATATTTCTCTCATACATGCTTGCTTCCCATTCTTTTATCCTTCCTAGATTTCTTATCTCACTATGACTACCATACACCCAGTTGCCCAAGCTTGCCAATCATTGTGCAGGCCTGTTAATGTTTATTCCTGAAGTTTTCTTAATCTGAGTCTGCTTTTCTACCTTCCTCCTAAGACCACTACAGCAACTATCTAAATCAACCTTCTTTACACCCATTTTCTACATGGCTACAATCATATCCTAACTAAAATATAAATATAACCGTGCGATTCTCACCAAAGGAGCGCTGGTGGCATAGTGGTTATATGTTGAGCTGCTAATTACAAGATCAGCAGTTTGAAACTACCAGCACCTCCACGGGAGAAAGATGGGGCTTTCTATTCCTGTAAAGAGTTTAAATCTCAGAAACTCACAGGGACAACTCTACCCTGTCCTATGAGGTCACTATGAGTAATCATTGATATGATGGGAGTGAGTACTTTGTGCCTAAATTTTGTTAATATAGGCTGAGCCCTGGTGGCGTGGTGGTTGTGCGCGGGACTGCGGCCCACTGGGATGGAGGTTCAATTCCGGCTCCCAGGAGCAAAGGCTGGGCCTCCTACTCCCACCACCTGAGGGCAGTGATGCCAAAAAAAAAAAAAATTTTGTTAATAGATGATGTATTTAATGTAAACTATTGATTCTGTACATGTGGAATTTCATCAACTAATATCAGCATGTGTTGTAGTCTTTAGTGACCCAAAAGTCACCTGCCCCTCTTCCATGGCAACCCTATGCAGGTATAGAGCATTGTGATAGGCAGGGTTTTAAGAGATTGAATTTCAGAAGATCTAGTCTTTCTTTATCTGAAATCACTACTATAACTTGCTCAGCTTCACAGCAATATACAAGTCTCCACTAACAGACAGCTGGCTGTCACACTGGAAGACTCTGGCCCTGAGTCGAAACTAGCCACCCTAGACTAACACAAAATAATCATTTCTTTTAAGTAGAATTTTAGTATGCTTTCAGTGAAAGATTAATAGAAAATGAGATTCCCATTTAATGACTTCTTAACAACTTGTTTAAGGACATTGCTAATGATTTTCTTTAAATCCAAAGAAAATAATAAAATAGAATGAAGAAATAGTTAATTAAATGTTGTAAGAGCCCCCAATAAAATCTATATTTTAAAAAAGAATGAGTTAAAAAGAAAGCCAAATAATAAGATGCCAAATCTGAATCTAACTCTGTCTACATTGATATACTCTGAGGGCAGAACTTTCAGCTCCCTGTTCAGTGGTCCAAGGGAATTCAATGGAGGCTTATTGCTTGTGGGGGTCCCTGCAAATGGATTTTGGGTTATCACTAACATTCATATCTTTCTGGAAATGTGTGTAGACTTTATGCTCTAATTAATTTCCTTCTTTTGATCTTGCATTTGCTATTTACATTCCTTCGATCACGCAGGCTGTGATCACTTCAACTGTGTTGAAGTACATAGTTTACACCTCACCTAGATGTCTGCTTGTTGTAAGACAAGATTTTAAGAATAGACGGTATTCTTTCTGATAGCAGGGCACCATCTGATTTCTTTACCACCCTTTGTTGCAGCACCCATGTCTTCAATGACCCCATCATTGTACCAAGCTGAGTCACCTACTCAAACATAAGGACTGATTATTCTTCGGTTAGCTTAGTTTAGGTTAGGGCTTCCAGTTAAGTGTGAACTGAAAATATATTCATCTATAGAAGATATAATACACATGAGGGGTCCACACACATAAAAGAGAAAGTTTTTCAAAGCTATATATTTAATTTTTTTACAAAACAACCTTATCACCTTCAAAGTACTCTCCATTACACTTAATACATTTATCAAATCTGTGATTCCCTTCTCAGAAACATTCTACAAATTTATCTGTTTGGATGACTGACAGCACCTCAATTTTTTTCATCACCTCTTCTACAAATCAAATCACTGTGCTTTCATAGCCTTCCGCATTCACAGAAACAACAACAAAAAAGTCACACAGGAGTGATGTCAGGGGCAATGAGAAGCATGCTGTTTTTACCAAAAACTGATGCACTGAGATGACCTCATGAACAGGTGCATTGTCATGGTGACAAAACCAGTCCCCCATCTCCCTCAAATCAGGTGGTTTTTATAAAATTTCACATGGCTAGGCAATCTTTTCAAAACCTCTAAATTGAAAGCTTGATTAACAGTCTGGCCTGGTGAAATAAACTTCAAATAAGCTTCAAACTATCCCCCTCACATTAAAAAAAAAACCCAAATGAGCATAATCTTTGAATAAGTATCATCTTGATGTTCAATTTCACTTGATGAGCTTTTGGGGGTCAAGGTGATGATGGCATCTTCCACTGACTTAAATGATGTCTGTTTTTAGGGTTCTAACAAGAGCACCATCTCTACTCCCTAGTAATGACCTTGGAGGGGAAAAAAAACCTAGGTTGCTTTGGAGTTGTTTTTTCAAAGCAGTGTTTGATGCTCCTTTTGCTAGTTAGTCAGAAACCCAGACACAAATTTCGCAGCACCTTTTCTCATTCCCAAATCTTCCATTAAAATTAATTGAACCAAGCTCCAGATAGTCCAGATAACTTCCCTATCTTTACATTGGTCCATTGTTGGTCTTGTAGCGCAAGTACACAAATTTTGTCAACATTTTCGTCTCTTTGGGAAGTTGACAGATATCCAGTATAAGGATATCTTCAATTGGCATTTCACCTTTTTTGAAATGAGAAAATCACTTGTACACTTGAGACTGCAGACCTTACTAACAGTGTTGGAGAGGGCCAATCTCTCCTTAGCCTGTCCAGCATGTGCTGTTTCCTATTTTTTTCATTGGACTGTTATTGTTGTGTTTTTTCTTGTGACAACTTTAAATTGTCACTGACATCTTCAACCTCTAGCACAATGCAATCAAGGTTGACGGTGACCAAATTTATTTATTACAAGCTGGGAATATTTTCTTTTTCCTTTCAAGTTTCAGTTATACATCCCTCACTCCATAAATTTAATGAATGACATTGATTTAGAAATGAAGCAGCACAGGAACAAAACTCACATAAACATAAGGTTTGAGCTTAGGATCATTATGAAATAGTTGGTGGCCCAATGGCCAGCATCTTTTGTCTTAAAGGAATACAACTTCCCATGAAAGAGTCCCAAATGCTTGACATGTTTCCATAAAATGGATTGAAAAGACTCCCCAGACTTCAAAGTGTTATTTAAAATGTTTTCATGAGTTACATATAAATGAACATGCAGATTAAAATCCATCTAAGTCCACATGCTCTTAAAACATGAAGGGGAAAGTCCTTAGCCAAATATGTTCACGGTTTTTCAGAACTCAAAGAACCACTCTTAAAGATATAACAAATCTAAATGTCGGGGCTCACCCATCCCGACACCCGCTTCTTTACTAATTCAAAGCAAAATCTTTAACCACCCAGTGTCAATCAGAAAGAAAAGCATATGCAGATGATTAAGATCAAGAGTGGCATATTTTCTGTCAATCTAAAGGAGAAGATGACTGTCTTACTTTATCAACAGTCTTTCCTCTCCCTGGATTTTATTTCGTCAGTTAGTTAGGTAACCGTCAAATCATTTTGAGCACCTGCTACATGTCAAACATCCGAGTGACCATAGGGAACTGGAAGTCCCTTGGCTTCCTTGGGGAACAGAAACATCTCTCTCTCTCTTTTGCACTTTTAACTACCTTGTGACCATGGACAGAAAGGTTATAAAAAAGATGGAATAAAAAGAGTTTCTAGATAAAAATGGCTTCCTGGCAGTAGAGATGTTTTAGACTACTATGGTTATGGCATCCTACAATGTTGCCATCTTTTCTAGGTTTCCCATATATACAATTATCCGATAACTAACTTTAGGGCAGTGTGACATCCTGAATTGTTTAGACTTATGATTGCTTTTATCATTGCATAAAATCCATCCTTTCTGCAACACATAGGCCCTTTTCTCATTCAACCTCCTGCCCTTCCTCAGCTCAATCAGATAGGAGGTGGCAGAAATCCTTTGATGAAGGTCTGGATAAGGAAGTGACTGAACGTTCTACATGTCGAAGGAAGCCTGTGGCAAGTACTAATCACTGGTGTGTACTAAACAGAAAATACAGGGAAAGCATTCTGCTCTCCCAATTCATTTTTTTTATAAGTGCAATTTCTGCTAACGATAATGCTATGTCACTTTAAGTCAAATGGATGCAACTGTTCTAAAAATGGAGATCCGGAGCCGAAAACAGAGCTGGACGAATAGTTCACCAATCAGCCCTGTCAAAGGAATAAGGCAAGAACTAATATCAACCAGTGGCATAATTGTATTCTAAATTAGGTCGTGTGATCAAAAGAATCATCCAGAATGTTTATGTTAATTTTCCACCTTTGTCAAGAGGTTATGTATTCTAGGTGTTGCTGTTGTTGTCTTAAAAATGAAGCCTTTTGAACCCCACAAATTGATGCTTTCTGTCAATTTTCAATGGATTAAGAATCCCTCCTCAGGAATCTCTTATATTTCTTTAAAGTATTTACTTCACAGCCAAGAACTGGATTGCTTTTGTGTATAAGATTTCTTTCAACTGAAATGCTGTCACAAATATTTGGGGATGGGGTGGGGTGAGTATTAATCTTGTAAAAGATATTCTTAGAAGTAATAATGCAAGATTTTATTTGATAAAATCATGAACTATGTATTTGACATGTAAAAAATTGTAATATTGATGTCAAGCATCCCTTAAAAGTTAGTCTATAAATATCGTTGTATAATTTTCTTTGCTTAGAAATAATGTGACTAAGTATTGTGATTCAGGCCTGTTTGAAGACAAACTGTCTTCAGTCTGTGCAACTAGCAAAATGTGCATCCCAGGTCTTCTCGAAGCAGGATCAATGGAAGACAGTGCCACGTTTTAAAGTGCGCGGCAGGGGCAGGACGCAGGGCGGCACAGGCAGGTGATCTTCACCACTCTCTGTGGCCTGGTTAGCAAGATCACAGGAACGGCCCTTGAGATTGGTTTCCCGTAAAAACATAAAACCTAATAATTGAACCTAAAAGAAAAAGGGCTTCTAGTGTGTTCAGAAACATACATTTCTTGGCCGACCGATCAAGAAATGAGCAAACTGTGGTTTGTGCGTTTCAAAGGTGACTGGCGAACTAGACAAAGAGCTTCAGCGTCGTGTGCACTGGTCCTGTCGCGCCCGGATCCCACACACCCAGCTTCCTGGCTCGAGATCCAGCACATGCGCTCAAAGAAAAGGGTAACTCCCTGGCTCAGAAATCCAATGTGTCAGCCAACAGCCTACTGGGTGGCTGGGAGAGGGGGTGGTGGCAGGGCAACTGAGAGAAGCTTAATTTAGGGCTTTCTATATTTATAGGGGAGTGGGGGGTCTAGCATTTCCTTTTGTTGACTGTGCTTGCCAAAGTCCCTTTATTCAGGCTCTTGATGTCCAGGACATGATCCAAACATGTCTGCTACTGATAGTCAGTTTTTGAACCCTTCCAAATTGCCCTAATGAGAAATAAAACCTGACCATTTCACCCCCAAAGGTAGACCCAGGGAAAGGAGGAAGACAGCTAAATTACTAGCCTTAAAAACTAATATTTACCTTGTGATCTTTCCTTCTGACAAATTTTAAATTTTCTCTACTTTTTCATATTCTTCGACTTTCTTTTTCCATTGAAGTTTTTCTCCACTTTATTTTGGGTTGTTTGCTTGTGTGTTTGTTTGTAAGTTTCTCTGTCTATGAAATCCAGGGCAGGTCAAGCCATGGATACAGACACTGAATTGATGATGTCTTGAGGGTAGGGGAAGGGAGGTTAAGGGGGAAGGGAGGGCTGATACTAATGAGCCCAAGAAAGGAGAAATTGTTTTAAAATTGGTTGTGGAGATGATTATACAACTACTTTAATATGCTTGAACTGTTGAATCATATGATATGTGAGTTTTATGGCAATCAAACTTAAAATAGCAATCAATAAATAAAATATTTTTTAAATTTTAAAACAAAAGAGGAAAAGATTATGAAATAGGGAGCCACTAGACTTCCAGGAGTCTGTGAGCCAAGACTACTCTCGTCATGCTGCCGAACAGAATGCCTGGCTCCAATAAGACTGCCTCTAACAGAACGTTTCAATGCTAAATGCAAGGAGAACCGAGGTAAGGGCAGCCTGTGTGCAGAGCAGAGGAGGGGCATATCCCAGATGGAAGACTCCCTGGTGACAAATGACAATGATTTCACCTTCTGTCCCTGGTTTATATTTTGTTAGTCGTGTTTGATCAAGTGAGACATGAGAGCATTTCTTACTTGAGAGTTGATACATATCTAACAACAAATCTTTAGCATTCCTGGAACAAATTGAAAATAAACATGACAAGAGAATTAATAAAGGGATAGGGTCCATGCTGGTAAACTTAAGCTTTTTGTTCTGTTTTTGTTGCTTTTACTTGTGTGTGTGTGTGGGGGGGGGGGGGTAAGGGGTGCGGGTGGGGGAGACAGTCACTGCTATCAATTCTTTCTTTAGCAACTGTCCCACAGTGATTGAGTTACATAAGAGATTGAGTGAAGAAATTGTTAGGCCAGCAGCATTCTCAGGTTAGAAAAACCCTTCCCTAGACCAAGGTTGGCAACAGCAAGGAAGAAAAAGGCACAAAATTGTTTCATACAAAATGTGGGGGGTTTCCTGTGTCTGTTGTGCTTAGTGTTACATCTTCAGCATGCGTATTTCTAGGTCAAATGCTGAATTCTCCATTTTCGACCTGCTTCTCAGTCCTCCAGAACAAAGACTCACTACATCCGATTTTTCCAGTACATAAATTATATCCTGGGATTAAATCAGGCACCTTTGGAAGAAGCAGTGACTTTTTTAGGCCACCAGGACAACTCTAAATGAATTACTGCTTCAATGGACTAAGTAGATTCTTGCCTTGATCTGAAAGAGCTAATTCAGCTTCTTAAAGGGCCAAATCTAGCTTTTTCTTCAATGTACTGGAAGGCTGAAGGTTCAGCAGCATATGTCAGAGTGCTGTACCTAGAATTAATACAGGTTCCTGTCCAGTGAGAGAGGAATGTGTTGGTGGCTACAGACGGTGAAGGAGACCAACAGCAGAGAGTCCATGATTGTGCAGACAGTTCTGATCCAGAGTGGCCACTCTCTCTCTGCTTATGCCCATTTACTTGCCTGTTAAACTCAGCAGCTCTGGGTAGCATGAGAGGAAGCCTGCAAGCAGACAGATGCTCACA